>BQNB010172219.1:0-13486 GCA_026074375.1 Tanacetum coccineum
ATAAGAAAATAAGCCAGAAACAATAAGCTACTATCTAAACTAATATTTTTGGATTTTTAATGATTTATTAGACAAAAAATGAAAAAACTAAGATCTACACTACAAAAGCTGAAAACAGATAATCAATCATGTTTAATAAGCATAATAAGACAAGATTAAGCATAAATAAGCAAATGCAACTATTAAGCTAATATACTTGAAATTAAAGAAGAACTTACATAAGCCTTAGCTAAACAAAGGCAATAAAAGGCTCAAAGAGCATTTAACAGCTCTAGCTTATCCAAAGATAAGCTAGTAAAAGTCCAATAAGCTCTTCCATTGTAAGCTTATCATCCAAAAGCTCATATCCAAATTAGCAAAGGTAATTAACTGTTTTTAATAGTTTAAGTATATAAATGATCAATTGAGGTCAAATCTAAGCTTAGAGACTTAGATGAGCTTATGAAGAGGTTTTGAGAGCTTATGAGTGATTTGAGAGCTTATAGAAGAGTAGAGTAAATAAAAACAGATTTTATAAGGTAAACTTTAATTTTATTCATTAAAAACAGATTACAAAGCTTGAAATTTAAACTACAAAAGCTTAATAAGACATTACATTTAAAAAGAAAGATACATAAGCTATAATTCTATAAGCTACTAAAAACTAAAACTAAAAAAGAAGATGTCCCGTGTGTGTGAGTGAGGAGCATTATTTATAGGCCTGAGAGAAGCTTCTAGGTCATAGCCACGCTCCTCAATCCCTTTGATCTTGTCCTTTCATTCTTCCAATCATTGGATCCCTATTATGAGCCGTAGGATTAGATTTTGATCACACGGATTGCCAACGTGGCAATCCGTGTGTCAGATGCCTTTGTGCTTCTTTTGTGAGCATTTTAATGTAAAATCCCCTTTATCCGTGTGCTTCTTCCATATCCCGCGTGTCATTCTTTGTGAGAAATGGCCAATCAAAGCTCCTTAATGACGTTTTCTTGTGCCAACCTGTCACTTAACACTTGAATTTCATGGCCACGTCCTTAATTGTGATTTGCCCTTTGATTTTGACTCGGGGTAAATCGAAGAAGAAGGTGAATAGTAGTAACAATATTTCCCGCGTAAAAACTTGTATAAAAGGGGTGTGTTTGACTTTTCTTTTGACCCGGGTAATTTTGTTTTGACTTCGGGCTTATAGGTTTTGGGCCAAGAGTGTGTTTTGGGCTTGGGTAAAGGGAACAGGCTTTGGATTTGAGTTTATATAAGAGTTAACGGGTGTTAACTCTTTATATATTAAAGAGTTAACACCGTTAGGGCTTAGGGACTATTTGTGCAATTTGGTTTAACTTTAAGGGTATTTGTGGGATTTTGTCTTCTTGTGGTTGACTAATGTTGACCAAGGGTTGACTTTTGTTGACCTTTGATAGCATTCTCCCGGCTCTTGTATTCTCTATTCCGTTCCCGTGTCCGTGTTTGTCCGGCTTTGACCGTTTTCTTGTGATTTTTGCAATATCCGTACCTACATAATCACAAAGACAAAACAAGCAATATACAAGCATTTTAAGCACAATTTTGTCTTTTATGGGACATTTTTGATATAAAAAGGATATGTGTTTTCACACATATCAAAATTCTCCAAACTAAGCGATTGCGTGTCCTCACGCAATATTATATGCTTTAAAACCAAATACCTCAAAACTTCCCCAAACTAAATCTTTGAAAAGTAGCAAAGATTTTTGTGGAGAGAGTTAAGAAATCACAAGTTATAAAACACCCCTTTTTCCTATTTTTATTAAACTTTTTCATTTTTTTAATATATAAACTTAGAATATTTCGACTTTCGTTATTTCCATAACTGTTAGGGATCATAGAACAAGATGCATTTCGATCTGAGAATGCCCCAAAAAGGATAAATTCACCGTCCTCGACTTTTCACTTATCCAAACCAAGCTTAAAACGAAATCACAGCTAACTATCAGTAAAGATGCTAACACTACTCATATTTGCAACTTGTAAACTTTTCCCCCCTAACATTTATTATATCTTAAGTGAATGTGCTATTTTGAATTTCAACCATGGATCAACGTTTTGCAAAATACTATGCTTTATGTTCCACCCAAGAATAATGAGTTTGAAGGAGAGATTATCCCATGTAACGACTTTCATCTCGGCACATCCCCACCTTGCGGCTAAGTGACCAGGATTTTGACACCCCACAGAGACTAGTATCGGGACTCATGGACCTTTGGTTTCAAAAACTCTCAGGTTTCCTGAATATTTATAGCTTTAAAATAGAAATAGTCAAAATTCAAAAGCATATTTGAATTTAACAAAAAGAAATCTATTTATTAATTTAAACTTCCATATGGAAAGAGGCATAAGATTTATGCTAGCGCCAAGATCAGCCAAGGTGTGACATACATCCATTCTTGGGAAATCACATGGTATAAGAAACTTGTCGGATCTCCAAGCTTTTCGGGAAGCTTTTTAAGGAGCATCGCCGAACAATTCTCATTCAATGGTATCTTAGCTAATTCAAACAACTTGTCCTTATTTGTAAGCAAACTTTTAATCGTAGAGGAGAATTTTGGCATCAAAAAAGAGCATCCCTGGCGACAGCTAATATCGAAGTGAAAACTTGAAAGATTTGAAAGAACTTTCCATTTGATTCGTAGGCTTTTCACGGAGCTTTTGATCTTTAAGCTAGATGGGATATGGGAATATTAGGCTTAGGATTAAGTCTTCGGGAACACCGGGTTCTGGAATGGGAATGGGAATAAACGGAGGTAGGATGTTGAGCTGGGTACTTCCTTGGAAATTAGGTTGCTCCTTATCGTTGTCTCCTGGTTTCTCGTTCCACTACCTTTTTTTGGAGAAGGTATTATGTAGAATGAGGGTCCCTCATAAGGAAAACACATTAAGTAGTGATTGCTTTCAATCTCACACCTCGGGTTAGGAATAGTATACCTAGGAAGAGTTAACACAGAGATGAGGCTTGGTTTTGGAAAAAACTACCTAATAATACTCCGCTATCTTATTTAGATTCCTCTGACTTTCCTCTTGTTATTAAAATCACCCCTCAAAACATTTGTTTGCGTTTGCATATTTCTCATACATTGACTCATTAAGATTTATGTAACTTGAAAACTCATTTGAAATCCCTTGTTGAACTTGATTATTAGGAGCTTGAAAAGGTTGGTTTTGAAATCCTTGATTTTGAAAATTTGGAGCATGATTAATTGGAGCTTGAAAAGGTTGGTTTTGAAATCCTTGACTTTGAAAATTTGGAGCATGATTAATTGGAGCTTGAAATCCTTGATTACCATGAAAATTATTTCCCCGATTAAAATTATTCCCTTGATTTTGATTAAACCTATTTTGATTATTTTGCAACGGAGCAAAACCGGGTGGTGCCATTTGGTTGCTAGCACGGTTTGGAGGGACAACTTGTTGTAAGTACCCGTTACCGCACAAGCACTAGATTGATTGCTATTGGTAGCAATACAATCCTTAATAGCTATGTGCACCACACAAATCACACAAGATTCCTCAACCGCTTTAACCGTAGCGGGAGTGACAACTTTCTTATTAACAATCTCAACTAAGTTCGAAATTTGGTCTGCAAGCTTATCAATTCTATCATCCGTCTTACTAGAACTTTCCCTAGAAGTCGTATTCACCCTAGAAACATTCGATTTGCTTCGTGAATAACGAACTTTTGACTTATTCTCAATTATGTTCAAGGCCTCTCTAGTAGTTTTACTCAAAAGATTTCCACCCGCCGCGGCATTTAAGGAGTCTTGATCATTCTCATTTAAACCATTATAGAAAGTATCAATTTGGGTTAACTCTGTAAATCCATGGTGGGGACATGCTCTAAGCATTTCCTTAAATCGTTCCCATGCTTCACTAAATGTCTCATCGAATTTTTGGGTAAAATGAGAGATTTCATTTTTTAAGTGAGTGGTCTTTGAGGGAGGGAAAAATTGATTCACGAACTTGTTTACGAGATCATCCCAAGTCAAGATTGAATTAGGAGGTTCCTTCTCGTACCAAATTCTAGCGGCCCCTCGTTAGACTGTGAAGATGGGAAAACATAGCTTGCTAATCTCATCATTTGGAACCATCTCCTATTTTCAATGTCGCGGTCAACCTTTTAAAATTAGCAATGTGAGTATGTGGATTATCCCTTTCAAAACCGTGAAATTTGTTGGCTTGAACTAATTGTAGCAAATTCGTTTTAATTTTGAAATTTTCCGCAAGAATTTCCGGTATGACGATAGCTTCTCCATCTACCTTCCGTGGGTGTTGAAGTAGTTTCCTCCATTGTTTGATTTTCCGCCATTGGTGCAACTTTAACGATAGTACGAAGCTCGGGTTCGACTATGTTTGGAGTACGTCGTCTATTTCGATGTCTCGGAATGGTTACGAGTGAATTATTTGGATAATAGGAATTTCTGGTGCGCATGCACTACAAATAAAACCGATAAAACAAACGAAGAGAAATATATACAAAAACTATTTTTATTTCACCGAATAATCAACAAACTTAGGGTAACTCTCTTAAGTGAAACTCGCAAGCAAGCGGGGGACGTAGTGGGAGCGAATCGCCTTAAAAACGTTTGTCCCTTCGGGTCGTAGTTCCTTGGAACAACCCTCCTTATACCCACCTTATAGCTTATTTCACAAAAGAGGTGCGCCTTTTTCGTAAGTGACACAAGACAGTTACTTTTGTTGTTTTTCGATTTTTTTTGGTATTTTTGATTACTCGATATATATATTCACAAAAAATTGAGAAAAATAAAAATATTTTTGTATTTTTATAGAAAAATATTCACAAACGGGAATTATAACTTCACGGGAAGGGTCTTCAAATACTAATCTTCAAACGGAAACACGAAAATCGCTAAACACTTTCCCGGCAGCGGTGCCAAAAATTTGATCCGCTCCAAACCACACACACAAACAAGTATGTGTAATTAAGAGGCGAAATCAATTATAGTATAGTAGTATACGTATTCCAAAAGATTTAAAAGAATCGCTTTTGACCAAAGCAATTCCTAAAACCTCCCGGGTCGTTTGTCCTCGACGAAGTGTGAATTGAAAATCGGTTAAGTTCGTGATCGCGTGATTTGAATGGTTTAAGAGATTTTTATTTTTATTTCTAATTCTACTAATGAAAACGCATAAAACATGTAAAGACTAGTAAGCAATAAAAGCATTTAAAGCATTTAAGAAATTAAGCATGAAAACGTTAACGGGTATTTAAAAACGAGACTAAATAAACAAGTAATTTAAATTTTAATCCTACAAACTCAAATTTAATTTTTATAAATCCTAAATGACTAAAAATAATTTTCAAAAAAAGAATTATATTTTTTTGATTTTTATTTTATTTATTATGAATTTAAAACGATTTTAATCTAGAAAATTAATTAAAAATAGTAAACTACTCCTAAAAATTCTAGAAGAATTATGGAAAGTAGAATGGATTGAGTAGAATCTAAGAAAAATAATAACTGGGAAAAAGGCTAAACGAATAAGCTGATAATAAGCTAAAAATGCCGAATAAGCTAAACTGTAAACACACCTTAAATATTAAATGAGTTGGGACAATAATGAAAAAGACCTAAGGGCGAGATGGTTAAGGAGTGTTGTGTTGAGGCTTTGGTGTAAGGAAGGGGAGGTCACAGGTTCGACCCCTGTGACCTCTTCTTTTTATGAAACATTTTTTTTCTTTTTGAAACTTTTGAAGAACAGCTAAGAATAAGCATTTTCCTTAAAATGAACTTTTTATGAAACTTATTAATAAGCTAGATTAAGCATCACTAAAAATGACAGATTTTAAACGCTAAAAGTTAACTAATAAGCAAAACTATTTGATATTTTTAGACTTGATTAAGCAAGTTCAAAGCAAAAAAGCTGAAAACCTATAACTACCTAAACCTAAAAAAGAAATTGAGACTAGATATTAACTATTTATCTCAGTTGAAAAGCTCAGAAAAGCGAAAAGCAATTCAAACTTAAGCTAGCAGTATTAATGACAAAAGACAAATTTTGAGCTAAATTTAAGACCTACTAAGAACTTAAGAAATGACTTTAAGCTGAAAACTAATAAACTAGACCCTCCTAAAAAGCACTAGGACAGGAAATAAGCACACTATTAAGCCTGAAATAAGCTCAAAAAGCACAGCAGTACTGCTAGGCCAAACAGTTAAGACTTGCTAAGCTTTAATAAGCTTATGAAAAGCCCAAATAGCTATACACAAACAATAAGCTAGACCTAATAAGCTTAAGTGACCAAATTTTAGCATACAAAATAAGCTGATAAGCTTATTAAGACCTCAAACAGTTTGCTTAACTTTTTTACTCAAAAGGGGAAACACAACTTTTATTACAACTTTTAACACACAAATAAGCTTCAAAAAGCTTAATCCAGACTTCAAAATCCTAAAACAAATAAAGTTCTATAACCAAATTACCTAAATAAGCAAGAAATTAGAATTTTAAACCACCAAATAAGCTAGAAAAAACTTTTTAGATAGGTCAGTATATACTGATTATAATCAGTATGTACTGACTTTTACTTTTGGAAAATGGCTACTTTGAGTCCTAAAATTAAGCTAGAATAAGCTAATGCTAAAACTTAAAAACTAAAAACAGATGAAGCTTGCTATCCTAAGAGCTTATACTTTTAAATTCAGGTCTTAAAACTAACATTAACTTACCCTAATTCATTCATGAAGACTGACTTTTATTTAAACTAAACACTAAAAAAACTAAGAACCTTAAACAATTTTGACTCAAAAATGCACAAGATAAATACTTACTCAACCCTAGCCTATTCTACTGCATTCTGACCTTAAACAAGAAGGAAAACATAACCTAAAAACCCTTAATCAAATCATAAGTAAATAAGCTGAAATAGAAACTATCTTAACTACAGATTTAAGCCATGGGTATAAAAACCTTGAAAAGCCACTCTAACCTTTTAAAACTTAAAAAAGCTGCCTTATAAGCTTAGTTTGGGCTTATCAAATCTAAATTAAAGGTCACCAAGCAATCAAACAGTACTAACCTTGGTTAGTACTGTTTATGCCAAACACCCCTTAATGAGATTGAAAAACATTTTTAAGCTGAAAACAGTATTCAACAAGTCTTAAAAAGCTAAATCAGATTAAGATGATAAGATATTAATCATATTTAAGAATTAAACTTGGAAAAATAATCACTTAGACATAAGCTATATTAACAAACATATTTTGGATTTTCTAAGACAGATTTATATGAAAACCTAAACTATAGATATCAAACTACAAATGAGCATTAATTAATATCTAAAGACAATAATAAGCAGATGTAAGCGGATTTAAACAGCAGTTAAGCACTAGATAAGCAATACAAATAGCAGACAATATTAAGCTAAATAAGAGTGATATAGAAGTGTACCTTGATCCCAAGCTCAAAACAAGGATCAATTAAGCTTTAATAAGCTCAGATCTCCAAGCTCTAGCTTGTTTAGAACAAGCTAGTAAGGTCTATAAGCCCATCTACAATTGGCTTATCATCCATTATATAAGCTGAGGTAAATTTAGGAGTGGATTTGATGTTAATAACTAAGCTCAGATTAGCTTTTGAGGGCTAAAATGAGTATAAGATAGCTTAATTAAGCTTATTAAGTGATAACACTAAACATTGCTTAATAAAAGTTCATTAAGTTAAAACAGGAATTGAGAGGAACAATTGAAATAAGTTGATAATTTTATTAAAACTCAAACGTTTACAAGCTTTTAAGAGTAAAAATGCATTAAAAAGAACAATAAGCTAAAAATTACATTAATAAGCTAAAATTAAGCTAAAACTAGACTCTCTTGTGTGTGTGAGGAGCTCTCCTTTTATAGTGCTTAGAGGAAGGATCCAGAACCCTAAGACGCTCCTCTCTCTTCAATCTCGTCCCTTCAATCTTGATTCATTCCCACGCAATCAATCTAGGCCCTTGATTTGATGCCACGTCTCTCAACCAATTCAAAAATGCTTGGGATCTCCATGTCCAAAAAGCTATCATTCTATTGCATCATTGCTTGCGTCATGTGAGCTTCTAGAAGGGATTTGAGAGCGTGGGTGAATGGGTGTTACCCTGGTGTTCGTTGAGGTGAAAAGGGAGGGAAAGGTAAAAGAGATGATGAACAGTAATTTGATTTTTATTATTTGGGGCGTTGACCCGTGTTTGACCTGGGTTAATGGGATTGAGGGTTTGGGCTTTGTTGGGCCGGGTAAGGTTTTATAAAAAAGAGTTAACGGGAGTTAGGTTTAGGACTTATAGTATAATTGTTTTGGACTAATGGTGTTAGTCCCCAAGGACTAACTGTGTAAGTATCCAGGGACTAACGATGCAATTGTTTTAGGGTTTCTTTTAGGCTAAAGAATTTACAGGATTGGATTTAAGATAAATTCACCTTCAGCTTTGATTTCTTGTACTCTTTCCATCTCGTGTTTGTTTTTGTCCCATTTTGGCCTTCTTCATGTGATATTTGAAATATCCGCACCTACACATCACAAAAGACAAAATACACAATATACAAGCATAATTTGCATATTTTTTCTTATTAAGAGTCATTTTTTTATATAAAACGGATATGTAATTTCTCACATATCAAGGCTGCTAAAACGCACCCTTGTGGGTGGGCTGTTAAACCAACGCAACGTTCAGGTAGTGTGGCGGCCAATGGAGGAAAAAGATGGTGACGTGGAGGTGAGGTGGTGGGGAGTGGACGGTGGTGGAGGTGTGCGTCATGGTGGGGTGACAAGGGTGGTGGTGTCGGTTGGTGAGGTTTGATAAGGAGGGTGGTTTGTTGGTTTGAGAGATGTGAAAGGGGGAAGGGGGGCGTGGGGGCAATAGCTTGGTGGTGGTTTTTGGTGGCTTCATGTTGATGGTGTGATGGTTGATGCTGTGGTGGATCTATGTGTGGTGAAGGCAGTGGAGATGGTGGTGTGATGATGGCGCGGCGGCTGGTGGTGGCGATCGCAGGGAGAGAGGTGGAGGACTGGGTTGATGAAGGTGGTGTGGCCACGATGGAGGAGGGTGGCGTGAGAGGCGGCAGGTGTGGCCGGAGATTGGCCGGGATCTGGCCGGAAATGTGGGGTGGCGCCGAAAATTTTTGGAGAGGGAGAAGTATGTGTTTAGTGGCTAGGTTAAATGAGAAAACCCTAATGGGTTTCTTATATATAATCAAAAGTTTCAAAATAGAGTGACAAATGTATAATAGTCTAGGGGTGGTGGTGTAAATTTATTCTTAAGGGTCCTTATTGTATTTTTTGTAAAATAATGGTTCGGGTCTCGTTTTGGCTATTTAACGGATTATTCAAAACACGAAACTTGCGTCATTGTTTTCCAAATCATTTTTCCTATAAAAATGAGTATTCACTCGACTATTATTTTATAAAAGTTTTTATAAAATTTTAATGTTTATTATTTATTTTGTGTAGTCATCGGGTATCACGTGCAAGCTTTGTCTGTAAAAATAAAACTTTAGTTTGAGCATTCGCGTTTTTAAGTAACGCCTTTGAACAAAATATTAAATAATATATTAAATATTTTTATTTAATAAAAAGTGATAATTAAATATAAATTAAATTATTTTTGTGTCGGTACGTGTTGTGTTCAAAATTTTGCGAGGTTATTTTAGTCATTTTCTGCTTGGTTTCAGGTCTTGTATAAAACTGAAAAGTTGTCCGGAATGTCGTTTTACATCAAATTGCTTTAGAGTCCGAGTCGTTTGAATCAAAGGATTTAGCGGGTCGTTTTTGATAAGTCAACTTAGGAATAACATATATCTTCTCGTTTTTAAGTCAAATTAGTTTCAAAAATAAATTTATAAATGAGGGATTATAATAATATTTTTCATTTATTATTTAAATACGTTTCAAAAATTTATCGGCTAAGCGGTAATCGTTTTTATGTGACCGTAAAAGGTCAAAAAGTCAAAAAGTCAAGTCGAAACCAAAAAGTCAAAGGGTAAAATAGTAATTTAAAATTTTCGAAAATTGCCGGGTGTGACATTACCTACCCCTTAAAAAGGAATCTCGTCCCGGGATTCGATGTTTGTTAACCGATGGTGTGTCCAAGAAAAGATTTAAGATTTTTAAATAACTAGTTTTAGACATGACGTTGATACTTTATTCAGCAAAATTCAATTTTTTGACGCTTCTTAATATGCATAAATTTTGGCTAGGTTTGACTAGGATATTTAATCCATCAAAAAATTGTACCTTAGAAAATATCATTACAAGTTATATGATTGATATAAACGCGTTATCAAGAAAGTCCTTTAATGGTGAAAATATCAAAGGGGAAAGTGTAGCGCGTGGGTATGTCTGTATAACGGTTTCAAATGTTTAGAGGAGGTGTCGGGTTTCTGATATCTGTAAGGTTCGACGATTAATCATCGGACGAGGCTAAAGGATGTAAGTATTCAACGCCCCACTATTAGGAAGTACGGGGGGGGGGAATGTATCGTGACTCAACTCACCGTAAGCAAACAATGCGGTTAAGGTGTAACCGAATGGCTCTAATTGCGGGACCTTAACAAATAGACGCGCCGCTCTAGAACGAGAAAATAATAATAATAACGAATACGTTGCACACACACGTTTATCAAGGTAATAGACAACTATATTTGTTTTGTGCTTTAGTTTAGTCAATAAAATGCGTTTTTACGAACTTATTATGTTTATGAAGATGTTACGACGTTCTTACGAAAAGTTACTATTTATATAAAGTTTACATTTTAGGAAAGTTTTAAATTTCTGGACGTTAATAGCATCCCCTAATTTACTCGTTTCCATATCTCCAAAAACGAACTAGTAAAACCCTATCGTCTAACCAAATTTCTTAGCTCGCTAAATATATATAAAAACTTGCTATATTTAAAAACAACCAACGGCAACGACTTATCATTTTTAGGAGAAAATTCCAACTCTCGTTTTTGGTATTAGAGAAGCTCCCCGACTGTTTTTCCAAAGACTTACGCAGCTATAAACCTTTTGAACATTTTTAAACTTCCGTTACCCCTTCATTTAAAACTTGGACGACAACTATATTTTAATAATCGCCATAGACTTGACTTAAACCTGACCATAACACGTCATATTTTCCAAACTATCTAAAAATTCTTTTACACCAAAACTAATCAACCAAATTCACTATAATTAAGCCTAAACTCATCGCCATATTTGTTTCAACTCACAACTCTCGCATACTCTCGACAAGAACAAATATATATCCAAAACCATCAAAAATCTTTATTAAAAATAATTATTCACTTAATTTTTATTTGGAAAATCATAGCACAAACATTGAAAGTCTGAATCATAAGTAAAAGTATCAAGAGTACATAAGCAAAATAACTATAACAACGGTGATCGGTGTCAATAGCGGAGAGTCGTGGAATTTCGAGGAACAATAACCCCAAAATAAAGGCTCAACAAAAGGGAGGAGCTCACGGGAGAGGTCAGGTGATACGTAGACGAAAATATTCTCTTACTCATTCTGTTAGTTCGAGGATGAATATTAAAAATCTATTAGCCTCAAGAGTGGCACAGTCGGTTAGATCCGCCAAACAGTTCTGATCGCAGGTTTCGTAACGGAAAAAGTTAACTTAAGAATGAGATAAGGTAGTTCAAGGCGAGGCCTTAAGATTTATGCTGAAGTGGTAAGTCGCGATTGTGTTCTAGATCTTTTGAATGGATTTCGGTGATTATCGAGTTTGAGTTCATACTCGTGTCATATTGGATACTATTAAGCCCACTCATTTATAATTTATTATTTATATAAAGAAGCGTCTCAATTTATGTAAATAATGAATTGATAAACTTATGGTTCGGTGATTTACAATTTATTTATTTAAATGAAGAGTGTCCAATCTTTCAAATCAAGAGATTATAAATCAGCATACTTAATAATTTCTGATGCAATACGCGTACTCACAAAATCTTCAAGGTGGTAGATGACATAACGATGCCGGTGCTATAATGAGTATGAAATGAGTGTTCAAAACTCGTCTTCGAAGACGAAGAGTAAAACAATCAAGGGAGATCGACACAGAGTTCAAAATAGTTGATGAGTATACATTTAAAGTAAATAAGATAAAGATCCTTTATGAACGAGTTTACATAGCAATTACCATATTAAACCTCCAGTTACAAAGTCTCGCCCATACAAGACTTGTGAAACTTAGATTCATACATAATTCCATGTAAACATAACTGTGTCGGTGATTCGCGTAATCTGATATTGTATAAAGGTTATGAATAATAAGTCGAGACCATTGAATCGTTCACAATGTGTCTTAGAAAAATTTTAGAGACCTTTGTGTCATCCATAATGTCTTAGAAAGTGTTAATATATAAATAGGTGACAACTTCCATATAAGTAAAATAGAGAAATATAAAAGTTTAAGGCGAACGTAAAATCCGCGGAGAGAAGATAACCGCAAGAAAACGATCACTCAGAGGAAAAGATAACCGCAGAGAAAAGATAATCGCAGAGAAAAGATAAGTGTAAGCTCATAGAAAAAACACGTATAAGGCGCATATAAAAGCACGTAAGGATCACATACTGATTATAGACCAGACCTAGATATTCTACCTGGTTCTCTATAACCTTGGCGTATATATATATATATATATAGCAAGGATAGTCAACACGTAAGCACAGATAGAGGCACATAGGATCACATACTGGTTATAGACCAGACTTAGTATAACTACCTGGTTCTCTATAACCTTGGCTCTGATTACCAATCTGTCACACCCCCAGCCGGGGCCTGGACGGAATACGTGTCTAAGGGCGTGACGTCTTAACAATCCGAACACAAAGCAATAAAGAACGACCATTAATCATGGAGGTTTGAAAAAGTTTACTCGTTGCATAAAAGAAAATAAATTTAAGTTTTACAACCGGTCATAAGAGAGTTAAATGTAGCGGAAGCATAACAATGTTTTGATAATGACAACGAGTATATAATAGATAAGTCTTGAAATTGGTGAAGTCACATAGCACATAGACTCCATTTAGCATCAAGAATCAATCCATGCTAAGCACCTGAGAAACATGTTTAAAACGTCAACATAATGTTGGTGAATTCATAGGTTTAAGTTAGTACAAGAGTGGACCACAAGATTTCAAAACACATGCGACTACTATAACAGATACATCATCACATAAAAGTATTTACTGTTACGCTAAGCTCATGACACCGATGCTAATAAGATAGGGCATATCATATCATGCCACATAGTATTCCCGCCCTTAACTGGTGTCCCAAACCAAAGACCACCACAACGTATAATCGACGTGACATATATCTGTTTGTTCTTCGTTAAGTGGAACCAAAGCGGATAGGGGTAATTAGTCCCAATAGATCTATTTAGGCATTTGTACTCACTTAACCAAACCAATTGGCCATAGGTGACTAACGGTTCATGATAGTTCGGGCAATAGTGGTTTGTAGCAAAA
>BQNB010172220.1:0-13486 GCA_026074375.1 Tanacetum coccineum
GTAAACGCGTATCGGACTAAAATAAATAGTGATCATTAATATAGTCGTACAATGACACAAAAATGAGAAATGTTACACACCATCAATAGTCAACATTACCTTGGAAGTGTCTTCTTTGTTTCCTTGCTTCCTGGTGTTGTCTTGATTTCTGAATTGATCTTCCTTGCTTCTTGATGCTCTGCACTCCCTGGCAAAGTGTCTCAACTTATGATAGTTGTAACACTCTACCTTAGATTTATCATATCCAACAATATCATTACTAGCAAAGAGAGTTGCCACTTTAGATCCATGGCTTCCAAATCATCTTCATGAATTTGCTCTAAGTCCTGATGTAGGACATTAGAACCATTTAGATTTTCAACCATGAAAGCATACACAGTATTATCACTGACACTTGCAGTGCAAACTTGTGGACTGGCAGTATTAACACTAGGGCTAGCAGCACTAACTTGTGAATAAGCAGTGTTAGCATCATTGGTACTGCTAGAGTTTGGTGCAGTCATGAAGGCCAAGTTTTGACCACCACTGGATGTACCAACAGTTTTCTTTATCCTTTGTTCAATAATTTTGAAATTGTTATACAAATCATCTATACTCATAGTCTAAATCTCAGGCTTATTCATCCAAACAACTACATGAGTATTCCTCTCAGGTGGTAAGCTGCTTAAAAAATTTAAGTTTAAATCTTCTTGGGCAATGATCACACCCAAGATAACAAGCCTATTGACTATCTTCTGAAGCCTATTGAAAATAGAGTCAAGAGACTCTGCTCTTGTTGCACTGAAATTCTCATACTGTTGCTTTAAGAGAGTTTTCTGAGTTTTCTTGGTAGCTGCATTACCTCTAAATCTTGTTTCAATGGCAGCAAACCTAGATTTAGCATCTGGATACTGACTGAATGTTAGCTGATGTTCATTTGGAAGTGCCATGAGTAACAAACCCCTAGCTTTGACATCATTCTTTTTCTTTGTCTTCTCTTCTGCAGTTGTAGGTGTAGACATCTTTGAAATTGTTATCCCATTTTCCTTAATTGTTTGAGATATTGAAACCCATGAATTACCATTTTCTATCACTTCCCATAGTGTATAGTCTTGGATCTGAAAGTACTGCTTAATCCTTATAGCCCACATCTCATACTCCCCCAATTTGAGTATGGGAAGCTTTGCAGTATGACCACTATTTATAGATTTAAGCTCTATGTCTTCTAGATCAAAGTTTCTCAAAGCAAAGCTCTGATACCACTTGTTGATCCCAAATCTTGATCGATTCTTTACCTTGTAAAGAGTATGTTACCTTGGATAAATCCAAAATAACAATAGTAGAAACTTTGTGTGTATATCAAAGAGTATGCGGAATCTACTCTTTAATATCTAGAAGATATATCAATGAAACAGTGAATATGAATGAATGAACATACGATGTAACAAAATGCTTCAATATTATTAATGATAATAATACGAGTACTCTATCTTAGTACTAGGGTTACAACCTTGAAGCTTACAAGACTCTTAATCTCTGGATCTGTGTATGTGTGTTTGTGAAGATAGATGTGATAGATGTGTTATTGAGATGTCTCAACTAATGCCCTAGAGCCTCCTTTTATAGACTAAGGAGTCCTAGTCGGCTTACAATATATTCCTAAGATATCTCAATCTTTTCTAAACATAAACGTAATCTTCTAAATAAATACATGTATATCTTGTACATAAATATCTCAACACTTATCTTCACACGTATTCTTGTTCTCCAAACAATCTTTATCTCTTTAACTCGTCTTTATCTTCTTAACAGTAGAAAGTCTTCAAACAGTCGTAATCTTTCCACCAACAGCACTAATAAACATAAGCAGTAGTAATATTAGTACTAGTACTAATATACACTAAAAGTAGTAACCTGTACTAGTAGTCCTAATTTTTACTACTAACAGCACTAACTACTTAGCTTATATTTTAGTCTTCAACACTGAGTAGTCTTAACTTCAACTAATAGCAGTAACTTTATGCTATCAGTACTAAACTATACTAACAGTAGTAACTAGCAGTGGTAACATTATACTACAAGCACTAACCACTTAGCATAATTTCCATTATGTACCTGAGCAGCAGCAACTTCTAAGAATCCATGAAGTCTTTTAAGACCCAACAATAATGTTGGTGAATTCATAGGTTTAAGTAAAAGCAGTATTGAAATAGTTCAAGTAATATTTCTGTAAGAAAAGTAGCGTTACAACATTTTAAAGTATTATTTTTTGAAATCCATGTAGTGATTTAATAAATCGAGTAATGTTCAGTAAATCCATAGAGTTTATAATAAAGAGTAAAAGCAATTTAGAACACAAGTATAGTTCAATAGGGGACATTGCAACTAATACAATGTATTAATTCATCTTTATCGCATTGAGCTCATGACACCGAACCTTGACGTTAACACATATCTTGTATGTAAATAAAGTTGCCCCTGAACTAGGTATTATTGCCTCTTACCTACGATTCTTAGTATAAATTGTCCGTTGACTGGGTGCTCTCCTTCGGATTCATACCTCCGGACAGGGCTGTCAAACCCAATAGATCTATTTATTTGTACTAGCACTCACCCATCATAGGCAATTAAACGTTCATGAAATTAGGGACTTTGGCAATAGCGACTCGTGCAGATAATTTCATAATCGAGTCAGGCATACCCTTCAAGCACTTGTGTTCCATTAGTAAAACAATTAATGTATTCAAAACTCACGGTTTTGTAAATAGATAATCAATGATCTCAAATCATGTAGTAAGAAAATCAAGCTTTATTAAAGATAGTCAAGTAACGCTTATGTAGTGGAAATCAATAAGTTTTCTTAATAAAACGAGCATGTATTCTTACCCCGAAAACAATTTATGAAAACTATTAAAAGGGAAAAGGTGGGGCTATGAACTCACCGTATTAGCAAGGAGATCAGAAGTAGATGAATCTTTGGATGAGAGAAAAGTATGCCTAAGCACCACATAAAAAGGTGTGACGCGTCTTAGTATAATAAAACAAGTCAATACGTAAAAATAAACACATGATCATGAGATATGACTTCAAGATATGCACAACATTGCATTATGACTTACCAAAAGTATTTTTATCCCTTAATTGGTGTACAACCTGAGTTTATATCTAATTAAACACCTACTAAGTTTTGATTATTAACTCTTGTTTTAATAATGTGTTTCTATACTTTTTATCTTTCAAGAAAAGGCATAAAAATCCAGATTCTGGATTTAACCCGAATTAATGGATCCATATCTTCTAATCCGTAAAGGCTATGAATACGAGGATTTCGCCTTTGGAAAGACCTTTGAGTCTAGTTTTCAGAATGTTAGGCCTCATCATCTATTTAGTTACCAATCAATGGGAATTAACAGTTTAGTACCAGACTATCCAACCAGAAAGTTTTCTGAATTTTAACTACTTACGGAAACGGCTATAAATCCTAAACCGTGCTAGATATTGAAGTGAATCTACTTGGAGATGTTAGCCTAAGATGTAGACTACTGAACCATGTTTTTAAACCCAACACTTTAGTGAAAAATGTGGTGTTTAACCTATTTTCCAAACGGCATTCCAGAATCGACTAGTTTCCGTAAAACGACCATATCTCACTCATCCGAAGGAGATATCGCCCTATCCAATTCGACACATGTACCTTGAACTTATTTATACAACCCAATCAAATAATCCAGACCTTATCAGGCCAAAAGTTTGCTGTAATTAACCATTTTATACTGCTGTTCTGCAACAGTCCCAAGTTTTCCTACCAAACACCAATTTTGGCGTATTTCCCAAACCGTTTATCCATAAGGGCTAAAACCACCGCTCACGTTTAAGTTAAATGTTTACCTATCACCTACAGTTATGCATATTCATATGTTTTAGTACAAAATTTTGGACTTTTCACCCAAAGAAGTCTGAGACTCGGTTTTCGACTAGTTTTAGTAATTTGGTCATAACTTCCTCATCCGGAGGAGTTGATAAACCATCCAATTAGCCACATGAACCTTAGAACTATATCTATCTAACCATGTAATTTAATGATAGGCTCCAGGCCAAAAATAATTAGAAATATCCACGTTCTGCTATTGATTTGAAAACAGTCCCTAAAACTACCTAGAAGCCCCATCAAAACTCATTGAAATCACCAATTATCCAAATGGAATGCCAAAACATATCTTATGAACATGTTTCATAATCATCAAACCTCATGAACATGATCAAATCAAAATCAAACCATGCATGTTCATAAAACTCAAAATCAAGCACTAATCAAAAATTAAATTAACACAAAAAGGGTTTTGAAAGTTACTTACTAACACAATAGAAATTAACAAAGAGATTGCAATCTTTCTCTTCCTTTCTTTTCTTACTTAGCTGAGACCCACAATGATCTAAGAAAACCCAAAAATCTTGATTTGTTTCACCAAACTTGTTAAAAACACTTGTAATCAACTCCTTGTTACTCCAATTACCCTTAATTGAATCAAAAACCCTAAAAGTCAAAAATCAAGAAGAATCAAGAATTTGTGAATCTTGATGCATGGTGGTCAATATTGTCAGAGAATGATTAGGGATTGTTTATAAGTGTTTTTGGGTTAGTAGGAATTGATTTGGGATTTTTAGATGATGGATTTTGGTGGATTTGGAGTTGGCTGCGACGAACAATAAGAGGGGGAGGAGAAAATGTCAATGGTTTTATCTATGTGTTTTTATGGGAGGTATTTGAGTTATAGAAGGGATTATATATGATATTAAATAACTAGATTTTTTCGTAAAAGAAAAAAAAATAAAAGGGGGTCGTGTGTTTAAGCTTATGACCGGCCCTCTCATATGGGTGGGCTTGGTTGGGTATTTTCTCCATGCTAAAATTTGTATTACTTTGTTTCCAGGCTCAATTACCTATTTAACTCGTTATTTGTTATAAAAACATGATTTTTAACTCGGTTTCAACCAAACATAAATAAAATTCAAAAAATACTAAATAAAAATAAATAAACTCCCAAGGCTTAAGATAGGCAATTATTGATTTCTCGATCGATAACGGTTAAATTCCAAATATAGGATTTGCGAATAATTTAAACGAAGATTTTAATAAAAACTGACTAAAATAATAAAAATAAATTATTTAAAATTTAGAGAATAATTATCAGTTCAGAATAAGTAATGACCTTAAATACGGGGTTTTACATCCTCCCCTCTTTAGAGGAGCGCTGTCCCGGTGCTCATTTTGCCTTATTCGTCTACGGTTTACTTATGAAGAGATGAGGAAATGCTCAGGTCCTCGTCGAGGTTTCCAACGAAAATTAGATGAACAAAAGTCAAAGCATGAAATATATGCAACGAACATGAGCAAACATATTGAATGTCATGAGAGTTCTTAGAAGGAATGATTAAATACATGACACGAAGAAAAATCCATTGGAAACGAATAATTTGACAAGTCGTCAATTCTTGGAAACGATTAGTGGTTCATTACGATTAGCTTATCAAGTTCGCGAAGGTCGATATACATTCGAAAAAAATCCATATAACAAATTATGAGTCAAAAGAAGTTCATAGCCCAAAGAATGATTCGTACGGACGAACGCACGCTATGTCGAATACACATAAGTCCACTCATTCACAATTCATCACTTACATAAAGAGGCGTCCCAATCCATGTAAGTGATGAATTATGAACTTATGGTTCGGCGGCTTATAATTTCCTTATTCAAATGAATAAGCGTCATAATTCATTTCAATAAGATGATTATAAATCATCCTAATTAAGTATGGCCGACACAAAACACAATATCACAACAAGATCAAATGCTACATTAAGTAAGGGATGTCTCCTTGACGGAATGATGACGTTAGTCATTCACGTTCTAAAGGTGAGTGCCAAAAGACGGCACGATCCGAGGAGACAAGATAAATTAGTACTCCTATCGATTAGAAGACTTGAAAATGATGGATTACGAAGCAATATATACGATTCAAAAGCATAAGAAGGGTGTTCGTACTCGGAGTCGAATGATAAGTCAACCAACGGAATTGACAAAGTACACCAAATGTCAGTATCGTCAAACAAAAATAAAGTAGCGTAAATGCTTCAGAGATCACCGCATTGCTCATAAAATATTGAAGTAAAAGAACTTATTAAGACGTACCATAGTGCTATACACATATGTAGTAATTAATATCACATAACAATTCTGCCATCGTTTGACTTAATGGACCTTTATCTCAAAATCCGTAATAGGTATAAATGAACGGTTTTCGTCTCAATCAAGAATAATGAACCTATTTTACCGATGTTATCAACCAAACACTCCAATATATCAAGAACCTTGGTGGAATGACTAATTTTCCCTCATGTGCCAAATCTGATTATTTAAAACGTTTTTCCGTCCTACCGTTTTTAGCATAATTCCCATTTTATAACTCCGTTTGACCCGAAATGAAAGCCCATGTCTAAGTTTATCTAATTACTACAGGTTTGATCTAGAAAATGGGGCACTTAGTGTGAAAACATCTGGATATAAACTCATTTGAAAATCTGAGTACAATTTATAGTTAGTTTCGCCATTTTGGTCGTAACTCATTCATCCGGAATGATTAAGGCTCTATTCAAGGAACCACATGATCCTCATATGTTGTACCCTTCACCCATGAATAAACCCAGTAGTCTTTAGTTTAAAAAAATTATTCGTTACAAGCCAAACATTCTGTCTAGTAATTTGTGGCTACATCCTAAGTTTGTTTCCACGGTTTTGGTCGTATTTCAACCATCCGGTAGAGTTGGCCTTCCATCCAACTCGCCACTAGGACCTGAGATATTAATCTATTCATTCATGTAAATAACCAATAGGATTTAAGCCAATTTTTCCCTATTAAAACACCAACTATCTGTTGGTCACCCATTTGGCGCAACTAACTCATCCGGAGGAGTTACGGCAACATCCAAAGCCCCACATACACCTTGTATGTTGACTTACCCAACAAAGTACTATGGTCATAGACCTCAAGCTAAAGATTTATTCAACATCATACTAACTTTACTTAAAAGTTCCAAAAAAGACTATAAATCAATTTTGTTTAGTTCTTGATGTTTACCAATATCAATCGCCTCTAGCAAAGGCAACAAAACTACACATGCTCAGTCAAATATATGAATGAGACACATGTGATTGCTTAGTTACTTCACTTAAGCAGGCTAGAGGTTAATAATCAAAAACTGAACTGACACACAAAAAATTTATGTTTAGTTTTGGTGGAAATGTTAAACCTTCAGTTTTCTTTATTAATGTCATTGATCTGAAGGTTCAGGTTTTGTATCATTGGTGTTTAGCATACCTAGTTCAACAATCAATCTTTTGAAAGTTGTTCATCCAAAGGCTTGGTAAAGATATCAGCAAGTTGATACTGAGAAGGAATGAAGTGTAATTCAATGTCACCTTTTAAGATATGGTCTCGGATAAAGTGATGTCTGATATCAACATGCTTTGTTCTTGAGTGCAGAACTGGATTGTTTGGGATTGCAATATCACTTGTGTTATCACAAAATATGGGTACCTTATTATAAATAATGTCATAGTCAGTGACTTGACTCTTCATCTAGAGAATATTGGCACAACATCTAGCAGCAGCTACATATTCAGCTTCAGCTGAGGACATAGCTATAGATTGCTACTTTTTAGCACTCCAACACATAAGTTTGCCTCCTAGCAACTGACAAGCACCCGAGGTGTTTTTCCTATCCATGTTGCATCCAGTATAGTCAGAGTCTGGGTATCCTTTTAGGTCAAAACCTGAAGCATTTTGGATACCAAAGACCAAGACTGGTAGTACCTTTCAGGTACCTAAAGATTCTCTTAACAACAACAAGGTGGGATTTCTCTTACGGATTTTGCTTGATATCTTGCACAAAGACAAATTAAGAATTGAATGACAGGTCTTCTTGCAGTTAGGTACATTAGTGAACCAATCATACCTCTGTACTGAGTCTCATTCACAGATTTTCCATTGAGATCAGGTCCTAAGTTATTAAGGGGTACCATTAGAGTTTTCATTTCGGACAACCAATTATGTCATCACATTCCTCTATCTTTCTTTTTTTTTTAAGTGGATCATAGACATATTTTTTCTTGGTTGATTGAAATGCCTCTTTTAGATTGTTTAATCTAAAATTCATGAAAAAGGTGAGGACACCCATCACACTCATTTCATATTTATAAGTCATCAGTTTAGCAAACTGTTTGCATAATTTTGTGCTGGTTGACCCAAAAATTATATCATCAACAAAGATTTGAACTTGAATCACATCAGTTTGGGTTTTGTAGACAAACAATGTGTTGTCTATCTTTCCTCTTACAAACTTATGTTCAGTAAGAAAGGTTGAGAGGGTTTCATACCATGCTCTTGGAGCTTGTTTAAGTTCATAAAGGGCTTTGTCCAATTTGCAAACATGGTTGGAGAACTCACTGCTCTCAAAACCTGGAGGTTGTTTAACATAAACTTCTTCTTTTAGTTCTCCATTTAGGAAAGCACTTTTCATATCCATTTGATAGACTGTGAAGTTCATGTAGGTGGCAAAGGCAAGAAAGATCCAAACTTCTTTAAGTCTTGCATCTGGAGCAAAGGTTTCATCCATTATTGAGGCCGTCTTGTTGATTGTAGGCTTGAGCTACACTGCCTTGCCGATGTTTTTGCTGACATGTAGTTTCATCCCTTTTGTTTCCTAGTACCCATTTATAGACAATTATGGTTTTTCCATATGGTGCACGAACCAGAGTCCAGACTTTGTTTCTGGAAAATTAGTTTAGTTCCTCTTGCATGGCATCAACCCATCCAGGATGTTTAAGTGCTTCAGAGACCTTTTTAGGTTCTTCTTTAGATAGAAAATCTACAAATAGACATTCATGAGCTGAAGCAACACTAAGTTCCTTAGCCATGCCCCTAGTAAGCATTCCAACTCCTTTATTACCTTTTATGTTAACCGAATCAATCATGTTTTTCCTTAGACAATCTGTCGGGAGGAGCTGAAGAGGCACATAGATGGGATGAGATGAGGAGATTCAATTTGAATTTAAGAAAACTGCTGTTTGTGCCTGAAAGTATCTCAATTACGAGAGATTAAAGGTTTAGTGATCTGAACCTGCTTTGTGTTTGGATATTCAAATCTTCTTGAGAAATAGTTTCTCCATGGATCTCTAGCTGACTGATAAGCTTTTGTAGCCTATCATAAATCTGATCAAGTCCTTCTGAGTTATTTCCATTGAAACTCTCAAATTGCTATTTAAGAAGTGTATTCTATACTTTCTTTGACTCCTTATTATCTCTAAACCTCTTCTCTATAGCTTCCATCAAAGACTTTGCACTTTTGTAAGAGTCAAACTTTAGTTTATATTCATTTGGAAGAGCCATCAACAGAATACCTCTTGCCTTTAACTCATTCTTCGTTGCTAGTTTCTGATCTGCAGTAGTAGGAGGTACTGCTATCTCAACATCATCAATAGTTCTTGTTAGAAAAGGTGAGTCACCATTTAAGATTACTTCCCAAAGAGCATAATCAATCATTAAGAAGTACTGTTCGATCTTCATCTTCCAAAGTTCAAATTCTCCTGGATTGAGCACTGGAAGTTTTGCAACAGCAACCATTGGTGCAGATACTGACTCCATGTCTTCACAAACAAATAGATCTGGTATATGTAGATTGTTTCTTCTTATTCAAAGTTTCTCAACAAGCTCTGATACCATTTGTTGATTCAACTTGAATAGATCTTGCTTAGCTTGTAAAAGGCTTAGTTGTAAAGAATAAATCCAAGACAACTATGATAGAAACTTTGATTGAATATATCAAAGACTATGCGGAATCTAGTCTATGATACTAACAAGAATAAGTAATAAAATAGTAACAAATAAGATTGTATCATACCAAACTTAAAGCCTCAATATATTAATACGAACACTCTTGATAGTGTTAGGGTTATACAAAACCTTGAAGCTATAAATGACTGTATAGAATGAGATATCAAACTACATACCTTAGGGTCTCCATTTATACACCAAGGAACCCTAATGGGCTTATAATACGTTTCTTTTCTATCATATCTTTTCCTAAAATATCTCATTCTTATCACATAAGCAGTACTAACATATACACTAACAGTACTAACTTATAACTAGCAGTAGTAATGACTTAGAATATTTTCTCTAAACTTCACCAGCAATAGAAACTATAACCAGCAGTAGTAACTTCCATAACTAGCAACAGTAACTTCAACAGCACTAAGATGTCTTTTAATCCCAACAACTTTAAACTCTATGGATTGGAATAAACTTTAGAATAACTATTTACCCAGGGAATCTATCATATACAAACGGTCATCGCAGGCAGTTGTAGGTCGATTACTCTTTTGGGCTGGTCATGAAAGGTTTGTTCATGATGATGGTGTCACCTACTTGTTTCATTTGATTTGATTTCCCATGCGTTTCAAGTCCATGACATAGATTTCATTTTTAGAGACGGCCTAACACTCTCAATGTGTATTTCAAGTCTTGGAAACTCTGTAATAGTAACTAGAAATACCATTGAAACTGATTACTATCTGTTTTGTGGTTGGTCTTTATTGGTTGATGTTGAATCTGTAACATCGTTTACCAAACTTTTCGCCATTCCCACCTTTAATTATGTTAAGTTACTTGGTTTTACTAATGATGAAATACCATTACCAATAGTTGAAGTACCAGGGGCCCACTAACGTGCTAATTATGTACAAGTGTACAATCGATTTACACAATTACTTTAGAACCTCAGTATCGAAGGAGTTGCTGGTTCTTTCTACATTGGTTCATACAACGAATCACTAATTATTCTACCTTACCCAGATCGTAAACTATATTATATGTTCTTAGCATAGTGTTTGTATCCCGGTAAGTTTATGTAGAATTTGTTTTTCATTCTACAATGTATCATTTTCAGCTAATATGAACCTTGTTACTTTGTTTTGTCATACCTTTTTTATTATGAACCTTATTATATGAACCATGTTGTATTGTGCAGGCTAAGGTTGATGGAGTTCTGGGGAAAAAATGTGTCTTATGAATGTGGTGGATGATATCAGTATTTGTTTGTTTAAATTTCATAATTATGTTGTCCTAGTTTAAAACATGTGGTATTTTATGGTAATTTATCTTGTAAAAACAAAGACATATTGTTTTGTATGCTAAAACACTTATGCTATGTTAGCATTTTGGAACTAAACAATCCCATATCATTTTTGTTCAATGGTGGAAGATTCACAATGTCCAAATTAACAGTATAAGTGACATTCTCTCACTTGCAATCCGTACAAGCATCTTGTCTAATCTCACTAACATGTTTGAGACTGTGGTTCTTTCCACCATGTGGATTTTTGATTGGTTTGATTGACTTTTTAACCCGTGTAACGCTCTTTTCATTTTTTGTAATTGTTTTTGCTTATATTCTTGCTATGCTCCTTTAATATAATTTTTTCTGTTCCAAAAAAATATGCTACATTTAGACATAATTGACAAAGAAATAAATGTTTTAATTTTACAATTAATATTTGTACTTATAGTAGTACAATTGGTTATTTAGTAGGTGTATATGTTTATGAGAAAAGTTAAAATTCCAAGGGGACTAGTAGTTGAGGAGATAGGGCGACTAGTAGGTGTGGGTATTTATGGCAAATGTTTGTATATGTATTTCATTTGATCATTGGATATAAGCATTACATGTAAAACATAACATAATGAGCTCTCCTTCATCCTCAAAATTCAAGGTATTTTTGTTTATGAAGAAATCAAATGTGGAGTATTACTACCAAAGAATATTACTCAGTCAAATTATGTGAGTTACGTATGAAAAAAGTTCAATGTTGAGGATAATAAACAAATTTTGTTATCTTACAACATTGGTTCAAACTCAATCAACATAATCGACGACGATGATGTAGATTATTTCTTGAAGGAAGTTTTAGAATCAGGTGATGTAGTTAAGAGTGTTTTCATAAAATTCTTTGAAAAAACCCTTGAGGTAACTCGTTCTTCATCTTCTAAACCCTTAGATATTGATCTTAATATCCCTTTGTTTGATGAACAAGTTACTCGTGAATGGAAAAAAAACACTAACGTATATGCCAACCACCCCACATGCATTTATTCTTGATCTTAAAACTAGATATTACCGTAACCATGGTGTTAAGTTAGCTGCACATAAGATATTTGATGATAAGGAAGCCTGTATGTATGAGGTAGGATTAAAATGTTTAATCAAAGGCTAAGAATATAAGGTTGTTAAATCTTGCACGAAAAGGTATGCGGTAGAATGTGACCACCTAGAATGTTATCGGTACATATTCAATTGTAGGATTAAGAATGATATTGGGTTTAAAATTACTTACATTAATGACAATCATACATGTTCTAATACCCAATTCTATCCTAATCTCGTAACGCTACAGCAAAAATGTTGGGTCAATTGATACTTCTAAAATTCAGGAATGTTACTAGGGTATATAGACCAAAGGATATTATCAATGATCTGAATATAGACTTGAATATTAACGTTTCATACAAACGAGCTTGGAAAGGGAAACAGTTAGCATTTAAGTCAAATCAAGGCTTCCCTATCGCTTCATTTGCTCAGCTACCTTATAATTGTTATAACTTAAAGCTGGCTAATGATAATACGGTTACACACATTAACACTGATGATGAAGGACGTTTCAAGATGTTCTTCATAGGATTTGGTGCTACGGTAAGAATATACTATGTTTTATATTTGTTAATTGTTGTTTATCTAATATACCTTATGTTATGTATGTTTGCAAGTCTAGTACAAATATTCAGAATAAGTTAACATATACTTACAGCAACACAAACTGCCAAGTATAATGACCATAACATAATATTATAGAATATAAATGTTTAAGGTTCCTATCGTAACATTACCAAAACATGAACAAGCATACCATAAAGTATTCACATGCACATACATTATGCATCATACTAGTTTTTAACTACACATACACTGTCATAAACATGAAAGTACTTAATTTTGTTCTTTAGACAATTAGATATTACCAAAAGCTTTTGTTGATTAATAAAGGATACCAGTGGATAAATAGACAACACCATCATTCAGACTCCACCTGCAATTTCATTGAAGATACAATCACAAGTTAATACCTAGGAAGGTATGTTATGTTTAAATACAATAAAGTAACCAAGTAAGCCGACACACATTCACACTTGTTCCTTGCATTTTCCTGCTTCGAACACCCTTTTTACTAACCATTTCTTCCTTCCCTCCAACATTATTAAAACTGTTAGGTTCGGTTCCTGATGTAACACCCCCAAAAATGCGTCATAGCAGAAATGTGTCCGGGAGCGTTACTTCATAATACAACAGCTCAAGATACAAGAGAACGACCTCTAAATGTGTCGTTTGAAAAGTAAT
>BQNB010172221.1:0-13486 GCA_026074375.1 Tanacetum coccineum
AATTAAAAGAAACTGCTGAATTGGTTTTACGATTTTCAGATGAAAAATATTTTTCTTTAAAAGAAAGTGAGAGCTTAAAAATTGAAATAAAAAGTTTGCAAACTGAAAATAAAGTTCTAAAATCAGGAGAATCTGAGTTGTCAGAAAAGATTAATCAAATGAAATCTCAAGTTTCAAAACTTCTTGAGAAACTTCAGATTTCAGATCAAGAGATGAAACAACAAATCATTCTATTTGAAGAAGACAAATGAATGTTTTTGGCTAAAAATGAATTTTTTGAAAAAGTGTCTTCTTCAGTTCAAAAAGAGTATAATGATTTGTTGGCTTCCAATGATGTTTTGAAACAAAGACTTGAAACAAAGTTTAAGTTTTTAAAACACGATAATTCTCTTTAGGCAAACATGGCTCTCATGGCATTCACAGATTCTGAGGTAACAAATGATAGATCTTGTTCTAAATGTTGTCTAAAAAATTATGAAGCTCTAAAGAAACAGTATGATGATTTGCTTGTTAAATTAGATGATACTGGTTTTAAAGCAGCTACATATAAAAAAGGTTTATCAATTTTAGAAAGACAAGTAGTTAAATATAAAGAACATAAAGTTCTTTTTTCTGAGGAAATTGCTTTGCTTAAAAGAAGTATAGGTCACAAAGAATATCTAATGGGATTACTTAGGACTGAACTTGAAAAGGTTAAGGAAGAAAAGGAGGGGTTTGAGTTTAAGATTGCAAAGTTTGAAAAATCAGCAAAAGACCTAGATCAGTTATTAGCAAGTCAGATAACTGACAAGACCAAAAAGGGATTTGGTTATAATGCTGTCCCCTCACCTCATCCTTTGATTCTAAATAGACCAACACCTTTAGACTTATCTTATTCAGGTCTTGAAGAATTCAAACAACCTGAGGTAAATGAGTATGGTCCTAGGGATTCAAGCTTAAAGCCTACCACTGGTTGTGATAAAGAGTCAGATAATTCTAAGGAGAATACTGATGACTCTTTAAAACAACAACAAAAGACTGATTCTAAAACTAGCTCTGTTAAGTCTTCACTTAAGGTAGACAAAGACTGGAAAGAAAAGTTTTTCTGTCCTGCTAATCATGTTAGGGAAGAAGAACCTAAGAAAGCTAGAGAGAATAATGATGCTCCAATTATTGAAGATTGGGTGTCAGATGATGAGGATGATGTTGAGCCTATCCCTAAGGTTGAAAAGAAAACTGTTATACCTACTGCTACTAAGAAAGAGTTTGTTAAACCTAAAAAACCAGTTAGGAGGTCAGTTAGGTATGCAGAGATGTACAGGTCACAAAGACCTAGAGGAAACCAAAGGAATTGGAATGGTCAAAAATCCAATCAATTAGGATGTAACTTTGTTTTTAATAACAAGGCATGTTTTATCTGTGGAAGTTTTGATCACATTCAATACAGCTGTCCTAAAACCTCTCATCCCAGTGCACACAAACATATGGCTCCAAAAGCAGTCTTAATGAAGACTGGCCTAAAATCTGTTAATACTGCAAGGCCTGTTAATACTGTTAGGTCTGTTAACACTGGTAGACCTTTTAGTACTGCTAGGTCTTTTAATACTGTTAGGCCTTCTTATACTGCTTACCCCAAATCAACAAATCATTGTGCTAGACCAAGGACATATTTTCAAAATCAAGCACAATCAACTGTTCACAGGCCCTTTTACAAGAGAACAACATTAACAAAAAGGTCTTATAATCAAAGGTTTAATACTGGTAGGCAAAATGTTAATACTGGTAGGCAAAATGTTAATACTGGTAGGCAAAGGTTTAATACTGGTAGGGCAAGGGGATTTAATGCTGTTAAGCCCTCAGCATGTTGGGTTTGGAGACCCATCAAACCCAATGGTGCATCACTGGTTTTCAACAAATATAATTACATTGATGCACGAGGCAGATCCAAGTCAGTAATGGCTTGGGTCCCCAAAGAAAACTAACTTCATAAGTTTTATGTGCAGAGCAATTCACAACTAAATGATAAAGGATTTGTTGATAGTGGATGCTCAAGGCACATGACTGGAAACATAACCCATCTTTCAGATTTCAAAGATTTTGATGGAGGTTATGTTACTTTTGGTGGAGGAGCATATGGAGGCAGAATTACTAGCAAAGGTACTATTAAAACTGATAATCTTGATTTTGATGATGTATACTTTGTCAAAGAGTTAAAGTTCAACCTCTTTAGTGTCTCACAGATGTGTGACAAAAAGAACTATGTTCTTTTTACTGACTCTGAATGTCTTGTCCTATCTCCTAATTTTAAGTTGCCTGATGAAAATCAGATACTTCTTAAAATTCCTAGACAGGATAACATGTACAGTTTTGATATGAAAAACATAGTTCCTAAAGATAGTTTAACTTGTCTAGTTGCAAAGGCTACATCTGAAGAATCAATGCTATGGCATAGAAGGCTTGGTCATATAAATTTTAAGAATATTAATAAACTTGTCAAAGAAAATCTTGTAGAGATCTGCCTGTAAGATTTGAGAATGACCAAACATGTGTTGCTTGTCTTAAAGGCAAGCAACACAGAGCCTCTTGTAAGACCAAGGCCTTTAATCCCATTACTAAGCCATTGTTTATGCTGCACATGGATCTCTTTGGTCCAACTTTTGTTAGTAGCCTAATGCATAAAAAGTACTGCTTAGTAGTCACTGATGATTATAGTAGATTTTCATGGGTTTTCTTTTTATCAACACTAAGATGAAACATCTGAGATCCTTAAGGAATTTTTTAAAGAAGTAGATAATCTAGAGGATAAGAAAGTAAAAATAATTCAAAAGTGATAATGGGGACAAGAGTTTTAAAAACAAAGTGATGGGTGATTTTGTAGGGAAAAAAAGGTATTAAAAGTGAATATAGTGATGTAGGACTCCTCAGCAAAATGGAGTTGCTAAATGGATGAATAGGACAATCTTTGAGGCTGCTAGAACTATGTTAGCTGGACTCACTAAGTTAACTACCCACATTTTGGGCAGGAGCAGTTTCTACTGCTTGCTATGTACAATTAGGGTCTTAATAGTCAAGGCTCTAACAAGGGATCCTTATGAACTCTTTAGAGGTTTTAAACCCTGCTATAGGATTCAATGAAACCCCTTTTGGATGTTCATGTTACTTTCTCAATTTACCTTAGATAAGTTGGGCAGTTGATGGAAGATGTGATGAAGGTTTCTTTGTTGGATATTCTTAAGTAGCAAAGCTTTTAGGGTTACAACACTAGAACCAGGAAGTTAGGAAAACTTGCTTATTGGGTTTCTTAGAGAATAAGCTATGATAGAGGAATTAGGTCCAAAGTGGTTGTTTGATATTGATTCTCTACCAACAATGAGTTATGTACCAGTGGTTGGAAGAACATTTTCTAATGACTTTTAAGGTAACTAGGTGTTTTATGGAGTCTAGTTTCATTTCTACAACAAGATCAGGATTGTATTGTAATGCCAATTTGGAAGGATGCTTCATATTTTGGTGATGATGCACCAAGATCTATTGCAGATGCTCAAATACAAGATGAAGATAGGTTTCAGATGGAGATTTGATGCTACAGGTAAAGTCTCATGAAGATTGCAGTCTTAAGTATATTGGTCCGCTGATCAACAAGTTAATATTGCTTTGCCTAGAAGTAAATACTGGTAGTAGAGTGGTAGTGTATGTTGTCCTGAAGTTAATACGGCTACACTGAAGATTGGCAGGACCTAGGTCATGCATCTGAAGACTACAGTGGAGTTTCTAGATTTGAATTGGGGAAAAACATTCCACAATCTTATGCAGTAACTACCCATCTATACATGAATTCACAAAGAATCACCCAATGGATCATGTGATTGGTGATGTCAGTCATCTGTTCAAACTAGAAGAATGACATCTTATTACTCTGAATTTGGATTTCTTTGTGAATATATATGATCGGGAAGTCTCATAGGGACTTCATACATGTCTTTTTGCTTGTTTCCTCTCTCAGGGAAGAACAAAATAAGGGTTTTAAAGTCGTAGTGATCAGCATGGTTAGAAGCAATAGAGGAGAACTTCCTTTAGTTTTAAACTGCAAATGGTATGGATTTTGTGGATTTACCTAAGGTCATAGAGCATTGGTACAAAGTGTGGTATACGAAACAAGAAAATGAAAGGGGATTGTCATCAGAACAAAGGCAAGACTTGTTGCTCAAGGACATTCTACAAGAAGTGGGCATTGTCTATGATGAAGTCTTTGCCTATGGCTAGAATTGAGGCCATAAGAATTTCCGGCTTATGCTTATATTTGGGATTTATGGTCTCAAATGGGATGTCAAAAGTGCTTTCCTGTATGGTAGATTGAAGAGGAGGTTATGCATATGTAACTAGGTTTTGAAGACTAATGACCATCCTGATAAAGTCTATAAGGTAGTGAAAGCATTATATGGACTGCATCAAGCACCCAGAGCTTAGTATGACAATTTGGCCAATTATCTCTTGTGCAATGGTTTTCAAAGAGGAAAGATTGACCAAACATTATTCATCAAGAGACAACAGGGACATATCTTGCTTGTTCAAATCTATGTGGATGACATTATCTTTATATCTACAAAGAAGGAGTTATGTGATGAGTTTGAGAAGGTTATGAAGGATAAGTTTCAAATGAGTTCTATGGGATAACTTACCTTCTTTTTAGGTTTACAGGTCTAATAGAAAAAGAAAGGCATTTTTATCAGTTAAGATAAATATGTCCATGAGATTTTGAGAAAGTACAACTACACAGATGTGAAGTCTGCCTCTACTCCAATGAGGAGCATATGGAGGCAGAATTACTAGCAAAGGGAAAAAGGTATTAAAAGAGAATATAGTGTAGCTAGGACTCCTTAGCAAAATGGTGTACCTTACAGCATCCAGGCCAGATATCATGTTTGCAGTCTGTGCATGTGCAAGGTTTCAGGTTTCTCCAAAGACATCCCATCTTTTAGCTGTTAAGAGAATTTTTAGATACCTTAAAGGAAAACCATCTTTAGGACTTTGGTATCCTAAGGATTCTCCATTGGAATTAGTTGCTTACACTGACAGTGACTATGCTGGAGCTACACAAGATAGGAAGTCAACCACTGGAGGTTGTCAGTTTTTGGGAAATAGGCTGATCTCTTGGCAATGCAAGAAACAAACTGTAGTTGCCACTTCTACAACTGAGGCTGAATATGTGGCTGCTGCAAATTGCTGTGGACAGGTTCTCTAGATTCAAAACCAACTGCTAGACTATGGGTACAATTTCATGAATACTGTTATTTATATTGACAATACTAGTACTATCTGCATAATAGAAAATCTTGTTCAACATTCTAAAACAAAACATATAGAGATTAGGCATCATTTTATAAGAGACTGCAATGCTAAAAAGTTGATTCAAATGGCTAAGATTGACACTGAACATAATGTAGCAGATCTTCTTACAAAAGGATTTGATGCTGGTAGATTTCAGTACTTGGTCTCAAGTATTGGAATGCTCAATCCCTAATGCCCATATCTCTTGTTTGTTTTTGTAAAGTTTGTTAAATGTTAGTACTGTTAAGTCTTTGTAAATTAATACTGCTAGTTATAATTAGTACTGCTAGTTATATTTAAAACTGTTTGTCAAAACTGTTACTTATAGTTAGTACTGCTAGTTATTTCTATGTCTCACTGTTAATCCTGTTAGTAACATTTAATACTGCTAAACAAGAAAAATGGTTAGATTATGTTTTTCTTGGTTTTGAGCTAACTCTTTCAGGATAAACAATGAAGTGTGAAATTGGTTACTCAATGATGCATTATTTGAGGGGAGGAATGTTGTTTGTTCTTCAAGTGTTGGTTTTAACACCACACAACAAATGGTCATCAGTTCACCATGTCTTATAGACATCAAGAATTGACTAGTCCAGAGCAAACGGCTACTGGTAAAGACTTCTCAAATCCGTTGATAGTTGATAGTTTACTCAAAACTATATGGTTATCAATGCACCATGTTTTTACAATGAAGCATTGGCTAGTCCAAAGCAAACGGCTATTGGTAAAGACTACTCAAATCCGTTAATGGCTGGTAGTTTGCCAAAAACTATACTTTGTGTGAATTTGTGAGCCAAAAGAATAGAGAGAATTGGTGAGCTTAAAAACAGATAGAGAGATGTGTGAAAAACAGACAGAGTGCAAAGTGAGTTAAAAGAATTGAGAGATTAAATGTGAGCTTAAAAACAGAAAGAGAGATTGTGTGAAGCTATTTTTGAATGATACAAAAGAAGTTTGAAGGATTGAATGCTTTTGGTAGAGAAGTTATTACTGTAGGCTTATTTTAGTACTGATTGGCCATATTTGGTACTGCTGGATGAAACGGTTGTACATGTTTGAGCCCTACCAAAAATTTTTCTATTAATTAATTGAGCAGTTGCGATATTTCTGCCTAATAAACTATGATATATAGGGTTTGACTAATTTATCTTTCGTGATCTTTCTAGATATACACGTTTGATTTATTCACGATAAACTAAATTTCCTTAAGTTGGTTCATTCCAATTCTCTAGTTTTTATCTATATATCTTAATTAACTTTCTACTGCCTTCATTCTTTCATAAACAATCATATCTACACGATTACTCACAATTTTATTCATGGCAAATTGGAAATTTATGTGACTAGCACAACATGGTCAAAGCTGCTCGGACCTTGGAGTTATGGATACAATACAGATGCTGTGTACGGTGTGTGTATGATAATTGAGATGAAATGAGATGTATAAAGTTATATGAGATAATAAACTAGATGCCCTAGGATTCCTTTTATTCACCAAGAGTGTCCTAATGAGCTTACAATACTTTCCTAAATATTTAGTCAAATGTATTAAATACAATGACTAAATATTTAATACTTTCCTAAGTATTTAGTCAAATTCTCAATCAGCATTAATCTCTTCAATCATCATTAATCTTCAGTCTTCTGTTTGACTAATCAGCATTAACTACAGTTGAAACAACAAGAAGACTTTCAGCAGCATTAACTTTCTCACCAACGGCAGTAATCTTGAACCAACAGTAGTAACTCTATAACCAGCAGTAGTAAGTTCTTCAATAGTCTTAAGTTAGTAACATAAGTACTAACTTCACTCCTAGCAGTTTTAACTGACTGATTTAGTAAATTAGCAGTTTGTATCTTGACAGTACAAACTGTTTTTATCTTGCAGAGAAGTCACTAAATGTTGGCTTAGCTAAGGTACTAACTCATCCCATAAACAGTACTAACTCTGAAATGTTTTAATTCCATACAATCCTCACCTAAAACTTGTGATTTACTCCCAAATCATCAAGTTTCTGAATTAAACCTTCATTTTCTTTGTGAGAGGATTCTTCCAAAACACTTTCTTTCTTGGGTCTTTCTGCTTTTGCTGCACTCTTCTTCTGGATTATTCTTTTTCTTTGTTGCATTCATTGCCTCCCTGAGCTGTGCATCATCAAAACAAAAGTGATCCTCTTTATTATTTTTTATATACTCCACTTGTTTGGAAGGATCCTCTAATCAATCTTCTTATGGGAACCCAAGCCTCACAGACTTGTTCTTCACCTTTGTGAATTCAATTATCCTATCTTTTCAAAGTAACTGATGCACTGATGTTTTTGGATACATGATCTACCACTCTGTTCTTTGGCATCCAGACCCAACATGCTGATGCTTTAACAGTATTAACAGTTGATCTAAATGGCCTACCAGTATCAAACTTTTGATTAAAACACCTTTTTGTGAATGCTGTTCTTTTTGAAAAGGTTATGTGAATAGTTGATTGTGCTTGATTTTGAACAAATATGTACTTGGTCTAAGAAACATTGAATTGTTGATTTGGCGGTGAGCAGTATAGAAGGCCTATCAGGTATTAAAAGACATATCAGTAGTATTAAAAGGTCCTACCAGTGTTAACAGACCTATCGTCATTACAGTTTTGCATTATTAACTAAAGTTTAGGCCAGTCTTCATTTGACTGCTCTTGGAGCCATATGTTTGTACAGTGCACAGGATATGAGAGGGGTTTTAGAATAGTAGTCCATATCCTTTTTGTTATAAATTATTTCCACCTTCGCTATTCTTTTACTCTGTTGGTAGGACAGCTGTATTGAATGTGATCAAAACTTCCACAAATAAAACATGCCTTGTTATTAAACACAAAGTTACATCCTAACTGATTGGATTTTTGACCATTCTAATTCTTTTGGTTTCCCCTAGGTCTTTTTGACCTGTACATCTGAGCATATCTCACTGGCTTCCTAACTGGTTTTTCTATTTTAACATCAGTAGGAATAACAGTTCTTCTTCTTTACCACAACAGTAGTCTCAACTTCATCCTCATCATCTGACACCCAATCCTCAATAATTGGAGCATCATTATTCTTCCTAACTGGTTTTTCTATTTTAGCAGACTCTACATGATTAGCAGGATAGAAAAACTTTTCTTTCCAATATTTGTCAGCCTTAAGTGGAGACTCAAAAGAGCTAGTTTGAGTATCAGTCATTTGATGATGTTCCAAAGAGTCATTAGTATTCTTCTTAGTTTTTTTGTCTTTTTATCTACAAACCAGTGGTAGACTTTAAACTAGAATCCTAGGGACCATACTCAATAACCTCGGATCTTTTAATTCTTCCAAGACCTGAATATATAAGTCTAAAGTTGTTGGTTCTGTTAAGAATCAAAGGATGATGTGACTGGGGATGATAAACATTTATAACCAAAACCCTTTTTGGCTCTTGTCATTTATCTGGACTTCCTAACAATTTTGATCTAAGTCTTTAGCAGATTTATCAAATTTTGTCAATCATTAAACTCAAAACCCCTCCTTTTCCTTGTTTATCATTTTCTAGTTCAGCCCTAGTAAATTCCCATCTGATATTCTTTGTGTCCTACACTTCTTTTAAGTAGAAGCAATTTTCCTTAGAAGAAAGAACTTCATGTTTCTCTTTTTTTAACAATTTGATTCTAAAGTTGCTAAACCTCTTTTGTATATAGCTGCTTTAAAACCAGTATCATCTAATTTAACAACCAAATCATCATATTGTTTCTTTAGAGCTTCATAGTTTGTCAGATAGGTTTTAGAGAAAGATTTGTCATTATTTACCTTAGAGTTTAAAAGAGCCATAGGAGCCATCTCTTCCTTTTGTAGAATTATAGAGTTTTCTTGATGATACCTTCTAGGATCAACTAAAAAGTTTCTCAAAGCACAGGTATGATACCACTTGTTGATCCCAAAGCCTTGATCGCATTCTTTACCTTGTAAAGAGTATGTTTCCTTGGATAAATCCACAATAACGTGGGTAGTAAGAAACTTTGGTGTGTATTTCAAAGAGTATGCGGAATCTACTCCTTTAATACTATTAGAAGTATTAATCAATGAAACAATTATTTTATGAACACAGATACAATCCAACACGCTTTAAATATTATTGATGAACAACAATCCGAGCTACTACTTGATTAGTTACCGGGGTTTACAACTTGATGCTATTACAATGAGATGTTGTGTTGGTGTGTGATGGAATGTATCAACCTATAAACACGAGATTGGTTTCTATTGATAGTTTAAGCTTTGTTTGTTTTGAACATGATCTAATGACTGAATTAATAACAAAGGCGGATTTTTCAAAAAATTGAATCTTTGTTATTAATACATGGTTTTTCATCATCATCACCTAAGATACATGATTATACAAGCACCAATCATACCTGATCTCAAGGTAAGACGGTTATCATCAACAAAATGTAACGGGAATCATATGATTCTTGAGGCTACAACCTCCATGCTAGCATCTATCTATTATGGGGTGCTGTAACCCACACACAAAACGTTTTACACCTTTGGTGCACACACCAACTTTTTGGCACACTTAAATAACTATGTCTTTGATCTCTTTTTATAGCGGAAATCATGAATTACAAGGAAACGTAAGTACAATTAGGAAATTATTAAATAGAATTAATTCAACTTAATTCTTTCCTATCAACAATTAATAGGCATTAATAACTTGTCTTTCTCCTTTTAAGCAAGTCATCAATGTTGTTCTTGTTTCCTTCTTTAAGGAGATCTTCTGAAATCTTACATCTTTTGAAGAATTCCTCTTTTGTCTTTTAAGTCCTTCTTGTTTCATTCTTGTTTTGTCTATCAAATCAAATTTAATTCCTAAACAAATCTTCACCTAGTTGATAATGTCTAAAACAAATAGGCATAAACGTCCCTGAAGTTAATATACGAACTGAAATTCCCCTTTAGATTAAACTACCAAGGATTCTATAGTTGCAAATCATCAAATTTTCTTCCCTTTTTTTCATATCAAATAGGAGACCTAAAGTACTGCAACTTTGAATCTTCACAATACCGAACCAATATCTACACTCTTTTTCATCCTTCAAACAAACTCAAATTTCCACCATTACGCACCATAAGAAAAATGACTTGAGCAGTAGTAACTTAAACTGCATTAGTAATATAACTAGCAAATAGTTAAAAACCTTCACCTTGATGTAGAAAATATTATGGTTTAAACATTTTAACATTAAGCTTCCCCTGAAACCCATAGGTTAACCATTTCTTGAATCTTTAAATTCTGTAGGCTCTCTGGTAATGATTACTGATGAAGTACACTTGATATACCGAACTTGATACTGAAGTAAAATCTCCCAAATTTGTTACTTAAGCTTGCACTATTGTAGATTGAAGATCGGTTGTGTAGAGAATTTTGTGCTATCAAATCTCTAAAACACATCACCTATTGAATTTAATTCCAATCCGACTTCTTCGTGTGACACTGTGAGCACTACACGTAACTCCTTTAAGTGATAGTTTACCCGGTACTCAACCAACCACCCTTGACAGCTGGAAACTAGATTAAACCAAGTCCCAATCATAAACATAATGTCTCATGCAAGTTATCATTGAAATAATGCAACCACCAACCCTATTTAAAGTTAAATTAAGTAGACTCCTTCGTGAAAACATATTTCAATCTTATATAAGTGATACCAAATAATACTCCTAACTCAATTCTTGTTAATTATCCCAAAACTGCCATATTTTAACCAAACATTCTTTCTTTCGAGATTCAAAACCATGTGTGTCATCCGATATCTTTAGTTGCAGCAACACTCTTCCACATCTCTTGTGCTTCCAATAAAAAACAGAACCCATTAAGAACCGGGACATTGCAAACCTTCAACACCATCTATAACTATTTGCAAAACCTTGAGATCCTAGAATCAAGAGCCACCCAAGCTCTGATACCAAATTGTTAAAAAACTAAAACATGTGATAAGCGTTCTTTGTTTGTTTACAGATCTTGTTGTTTAGAACTTATATCTAGGATGAATTAATAACAAAGGCGAAATATTCAAACATAGAATCATTGTTATTATCACAAGGTTTTTCATCATCATCTTCTATGATACATGACTACTACAAGCCCCAATTCTTACCTGATCAATGGTAAGACGGTTACATCAACAAACTGTAACAGGAATCATACGATTCTTAAGGCTACACCACCATGCTAGCATCTATCTATTATGGGACGTGTAACCCGCACACACATACCACGTTTTTCACCTTTGGTGCTCACAACTTTTTGTCACACTTTAAACCATATGTCTATGATTTCTTTATATAGGGAGAGATCATGACTTTCAAGGAAACATAATAAATTAGGAAAATCTATTTAATTGTATTACATCATAATTAATCTTTCCTATCAAACAATTAAAGCATTAATAACTTGTCTTTTTCCTTTTAAGCAAGTCATCAATGTTGTTATTGTTTCTTCTTTAAGGAGATCTTCTAAATCTTAACCATCTATTTAAAAGGCTAAATCCTCCTTTGTCTTTTAAGTCCTTCTTGTTTCATTCTTGTTTTGTCTTATCAACTCAAATATAATTCCCAACGCCGTCACAGTTGTCGTGGTAACGGCGTCGCGTGTAAATCGTGATGCCGTCTCCACGCTCTGTGAAAACGAAATTTTTGTTTTTGATGAAAAATTTCCTGCACTTGATTCCATAAGTTAATTCCTGTGCAAATAGCTGCATAAAACCTAAGATTTGACAATTTACTTATATGACTCAAAACTGACGCGAATTAACCTAAACAAATTATTTAACATGCTTGAGCTTGGTTCAAAAACCAGATAAATTCCCCTACACATATTATTTGCAAAATACCTTTGATTGCAATTAAGACGAGGTTAAAAACAAAACAAAGCATGATTACAAGATTGGGGTTCGAACATGATAGAATAAAATGAAAAGAATAAAACACATGACACTCCGAATATGCCGTAAAAATAAATATTGGGTTGCCTCCCAAAAAGCGCTTTTCTTTATTTTACGAGTCTTGTAGCTAGACTAAAAGTCACACGTTCTCATGTTGTTTCGTAAATGCTTACGTGCCCATGAATGAGCCATTCCTTCATACTTTCATTTACTTGGTATTCGGGACCTAGGTTTAAGCAGTTTTTGTACATAAATTTATTCTTTTCATGAGGGTGCCTAAGTCCGTTTGTCGAATCATTCTGGCTAAGTTCTAATAGTGGTGGGACCCTACTCCAATTAAAGCTCTTGAGTCTAGGTATTTTACGTGGCATCCTATATGTGTATGTGTCAAAGATTTTAGTGAATGAGACCAATCTATTAGTGACGTCATATTTGAGCTTAGTGATTTTTCTAAAGGTTCTGCCCATCAAGACTTCAGCCATGTTGCTCACGATAAACTCTCCTATGTCTTCTAACACAACAAAATCCGTGATATAGGTAAAACTCCCAACAAACACGTAAACATCCTTAATGATAGCAACTAGGTTATTTCTTGTCCCCTCCAATCCTTTTACATTATTGTATTGTAGGCTTTACACGAGATAATATTCATTGGTAAAAAAGGGTCGAGATAGGAAGTAAACTTCCTAAAGCCTATCATGCATTCGAATCATAGGTCATCCCCATCAAAACTATTAATTATTCTTTCTCGACGTAGTGTTCCTGCGTTTTCAAACTCAATTAGCTCATTTAGAACTTTATCATCATTCGAGTCATTATCTGAATGAGGAAAGGGAGAAACAAGGGGTTTATCTACCGCTTCATCATCGGACTTGAGGTTATTCATATTGGTCTCATTAGGTTAATTGGCAAAGTTGTTAAGAAATTGTTCATTACTCTCTAAGCGAGAGTCAACAAAGGCCAAAATCACATGTAGCTCATGGATCTCTTGGTCAATTCGTGCGCGCAGCGCAGCTGGTAGGACAAGACGATTATTGGTAGGTGGTAGATTTACGTTCTCCATGATGAAGAATGGAATAGTCAATGAAAATTACGAACAAATACACAAAGAAAAGATAGACTACGAGAAAGCTAATACGCGGAAATTAAATCTTACTTGAAAGGATTCAAGAAAGTACAACTATGCTAAACTATGATCAAAACCTAACTATTCTGCACACAACAACGCTAAAAACTTGA
>BQNB010172222.1:0-13486 GCA_026074375.1 Tanacetum coccineum
ACTTCAGCTTCGTCAGCTACATCGGGAAGCACTTCTTTTAACTCTTCGGAAGATTCTAGGAATGATATGATCCCGCCAACATTCCCACTTTTCTATAAAAATCCGTATTCAAAGGACGTACAATCATTTTATGCTAAAGAATCACTTATTCCACCACCAGATCCTATTACTCCACCAGCTATTTTAACTCCATCTCCGATATTACCACCTTCACTACTGTTTGATCCTTGATATTTCTTTGTTCCTGAAGAATTATTACCACCTAAAAAGCAACTCCATTCCCCATCTTCTTCCTCAACTACGTTATCTAAATCATCTCAGAATCAAACCTGTGATTTGATATCACCATCTTTCTTAGTTTATACTCCTACCCCACCTCAGACGTTTGAAATAAGAAAAAGTTCTATCAAGCAACATCTGAAGCATCATGAGAAACAAATCGAAGATATTTTATATTACTTAGAAGAACCATCTTTTCACTATATTGAATGATTGGATAATCATGCCAAGAGATTTTGATAAAATAAAAACCAAACTTAATACAGAAGAAGCATATGGGACAGAGATACAAGATTTCTTTGGTTCGCTTTAGGATTTCTGATTTAGAAATAACCCTTGAGGATATCCAAGATCGCCATCAACTATATATGAAGAATCTTATGGAACACACTTCATAAACTTCAAGACTACTAGATCGAAACCTTATCTTTATCGCTTTTTATCTAAGGACACGTAGTATAAGTAGCAACACCTGTCAGATCTTAGGTTATGTAAGATAAGTTATCTATAAATAAAGTTGAAATTCCATTTTACCTTACCGTTTCAATATCATATATGTCATTTCTTGTTATCTCCGTCTTCATCATCAATTAACTAGGCCACCACCCGATTATCCCTTCAATGAGTTTATCTATGCAGAGTTAGATAACTCATTATAAATCATACTACGACCACTGGAAAGTGAACTAATCCCGAGGAATCTAATAAGTCAAATGCTTGTTTGAACGTTCATATCTGAAAATCTTAAATTCCAAAACTTCCTGTTATATCCTACAATGTAATATCAAGGAATATGTATTTCTTGTTAGAACTCACACAATGATATTCAATATCACTAAGTATGAAAATTTTAATTTTTATACAATGAATTGCGATATGACTATCATTATATGGATTCTTATTACATGTTATCTTATGTTGATAGAATACCTCCCAAAAGGATGTCAACATCTGAAGCATCAGTCCTGACTCATGCTACCATCGAGAAACTAGTTGCTCATAGTGTTGCCACAGTTCTGGAAGCACAAGCTGCAATGATGGCAAGTATAAACAATCCCAACTCTAAACCAAGAAAAACTCCTGTAGCAAGGAAATGCGCTTACGAGAAGTTTACAAGTTACCAACTTTTCTACTTCAATGGTACGGACGGAGCTGTTGGTCTCATTCGCTGGTTTAAACGGACTGAATCGATATTTTCTCGTAGCAAATGTGCCGAGAAGAACAAAGTGAGATTTGCTGTTAGTACCCTCACTAAGGAAGCTTTGTTCTGGTGGAATTCCTTTACCCAGTCTATTGGAATAGAAGAAGCCTATAAGATCACCTGGTCTGAATTTAAAAGACTCTTGATAGAAAAGTATTGTCCTCAAACCGAGATTAGGAAAATGGAAGAAGCCATTACCATGACCCAGAAGTTAATAAAGCATGTAATGAAACACAATTCTGTACAAGAAACCAATAACCATAAATGAAAGTTTGATAACTACCCCAATAACCGCAACAAAAATAACCACTCCAACAATCGTAACAACAACAACTACCGTAACAACAACCATAGCAATAATCACCACCAACAGCAGACAGGGTATAATGGAAACCATCCCTTGTGTACGAGATGCACCCTACATCACACAGAAGTTTGCACTGTCAAGTGTCAGATTTGCAATAAGATAGGTCATCAAACCGGGAATTGCAGAACCAAAGGACCCTCGAATTACTAGATTAGATCCTAGTTATAGCTATGTTAGAACCTAACCACAGGGTGTGTGGTATAAATAAAAACACTTTTCAAATCTTGACTATGTAAAGTATAAAGGCAAGTTGTTCACGATATAATACAATTTTGTTTTATATCTCACTATTTCATAGTACCGTTATCTCTGACTTTGTAAAACCTACCTTTCAAAATTAATCTTATTTCAGCATCATCATTAGTATGGATTAATTATCCAAGTATCATGCCAACATTTTATGCGACAAGAAAGTCATCCACGTTCCTATCAATGGTAAAACTTTGATCACTCGAAGTGACCAAAACAAAACCCGACTAAATCTTATATCCTATATAAAAAAACCCGAAAGGTATATATCCAGGATATCCATTTTTCTTCTTATCCTTCATAATATATATCAATCATCGGGAGTTGAATAAACTTACCTATCACCCAGAATCAATGACTTATTCGATCAACTTCAAGGTTCAAGCGTTTACTCAAAAATCGACTTAAGATCAGACTATCATAAATTGAGAGTAAGGAATGAAGATATTCCTAAGACTTCTTTCAGAACGAGATACGGGCACTATAAAATTCAAGTAATTTGGTTTAATTAACACGCCTACCATATTCATGGATCTCATGAATCAGGTGTGTAAACCATACTTAGACAAATTCATAATAGTGTTCATCAATGATATTCTTATCTACTCTTATAACAAAGAAGAACACGCTGAACATCTGGAATAATTTTGAAATTACTTAGAGGGAGAATGTATTGCCCGAAATTCTCCAATGGTGATTTCTGGACGTATCGTGTGATTTAATGTCTCATTATCCTTCTTATGTTTTTTTTTATCTTCTACCTATACCATTTTTGATATTTTGTTTTATGACCTTAAATAGGATGATTTTTTAATCATCTTATTGAATTGAATTATGTCGCTTCTTCATTTGGACATAAGGAAATTATATCTTAACTATGATTTTATAAAGTTCATTTACAAGGATTGGGAGCCTCTGTTTGTAATGTGACAAATTATAAATGAGTGGGGCTTAAGTATGGAATTGTCAAACAAGTTTCTTTCTAATCCGTTTGTACAAACAAATTCTTATTATCTTTATTACCTTCATACGGTTAAAGTATATAAAACTTGTCATCATCTGTTCAGTTTCAAAATTTATATCCACATGATTTGCACTCTTTACAATCATAATCATTTCTTGACATCACTCCGGCATTCAGCTAAATCTCGAGTAGAAATAATTCAAGAAACTACTGAAAAGATCATGCAAATTCGTCAACACTTGCAAGCTGCATCGACAAAGAAGTTACGCCAATGTGAGGTGAAAGCCTTTAGAACGTCAGTTGGCAATCGTGTTATGTTGAAAGCCTCCACCTCGCAAAGATATCTTTCGATTCAGAAATGAGGGAAAGCTTAATCACCGATACATTTGGACCATTCAAAATTCTTGAACGAATTGACCCAGTGGGTCACAAACTAGAGCTTCTAAAGCTTAGTAGTATCCACATTTCTAATCTCAAGAAATGCTTATCCGATGAATCTTTCATCATTCCAATAAAAGAACTTTAACTCGACGACAAACTCAACTTTGTAGAAGGACCAGTGGAAATTATAGATCGTGAAATCAAGCAACTTAAGCGAAGTCGTATTCCTATAATCAAAGTGCGATGAAACTCTAAAAGTGCGACCAGAGTTTACATGGGAACGCGAAGATAAAATTCGTGCTAAATATCCTCATCTGTTTTCAATCATCTCTTCGAAATTCAATTAAATCTCGGGACGAGATTTCTTTAAGGATGGGGGACTATAACAACCGTATATTTCATAAATGTAAATATCCATCTATTAAGTTAGATGATGTACAATCTATCAATTATATATGAACTCACCTTTTTCAGGGAAATTTTTCGCTTTATTACATTACTTACTTTGCCAATATCTCGATGTACAACATTTCTTGCATAACTAAAGTTAACGGGCTCAGACAACTACATTTGGCAAGCCTATCTTCATATATGTCAAGCAATCATCATAATATATCAATTCAATATCATAATATCATTTTTACAAAGTACATTATTCCTATAATGTACCATTCGCAACGTTATATCAAAACGGGCTTTAAACCGTTATCGTATGCCTTTAAACCCTAATTCCATGAAGGGTTAACATCTAAAGTGAATGCACAAGCTACTAAAGCATATGTATAAGTTTATATACATCTACATCCCATAGTCTCCAATCACCTATAGCTCCATACATGTCCCACCTGGTCTCTTAGCATCCTTAGTCCAAGTTCCAAAATTACTATAAATAGGGGTGTTATGCCTCCATTTCAAATTCATCCCCCATTCCTCTCTATAAAGCATCCTATAAGCAGCAATCCTTTTGCTCTAATTAATATCCTAGAGTCTAGAAGTCTCAAGAACAGAAGTGAAGCAAAAGAAACCAAGAAAAGAAGCCCCGGGTCGTTATTCTAGGCATACAAAGCTAAAAGTCCTGATTTCGACCCATTTCTAAGCTATAAGCTCAAGACCCCAAGGTTCTCTAAGCGTATTTTCTGTAATTACTACCCTTATAATATTTATTAGGATCATGCTTAAAATCTAATATAAAGCTTTGACTCCAAAAATTATGTGGTTATACCTTGTTTATCAAAATTCGTACACCCAATACCTAATTTCATGTTTTTTGCTTAATTATAAGAGCTTGTAAACTATTGCTATTTCTATCCAATAAGCTTAACTAACATTAAAATAACGTGCTTTGATAAGCATGAATTATTTGGTTGAGCTTAACCGCGCGTTTTCATTTTAAAACCCTAATATGACCCGTTTTGCTTCCTAGCTTAACGAATCGTTATTTTAAACTTGCGTTTGTTGTTAAATCTTCTATTTTAGTTTATTATAACTTTATAAATGTCGATTGAAATGTTTAAATAATGCGCTGCCATGGCAATTTGACATGTTTTGATAATATGATCATGCAAGGAGGTTATATATCGTAATTTTAGAAAAACTTATAACTAAAAGGACTAAAAGGTTGTCATTTTATCAAAAGTTATAAATACAAGTCGTCTATTATGTCACTTTTTAAAGTACAGGTTTACTTGGTATTCTTTTAAGCTGATGTACCCAAAGTTGTAAAAGTGCAAAACTCAAAGGGTATATTCTGACAACTTTCAAATTAGGGTCTAAAATGTAGCATTTGAAAAAGTATAAAAACACATCAAAACATTAAAGGAATAACTTTAATTAAAAAAAAAAAAACGGGGCTTGGGGACGTGCCTAACATTTCAAGATATTGAATAAATGCTTTAAAAAGGATTTTGTTATAACTTTATTATCATTCATCATCGATGTACTTTCAAAAATCATGTCCAGTTCATTATCATACCACAATACTAGGGGGCTTATATTAAGGAGTTTCATCTTTGGTATTACATTTGACTGAGTTGTTGGGTTGTTACATTTAAAGTGCACTAGCTCCTCAATCGTTTACTGAAATGACTTCTGAATTATTTGGCCCGAACATTGTTATGATATTTTATATCAAGCGACACTCAGTTTTGTAAAATCTTACATATTCAATCAAACTAAGACTTGACATATATTACCCAGGTTGCCCGTGACGAAGCCGTTACTGTTCATTTCATATACATTGCTGTCAATTTCCTATAATGTTCAGGTGATTTCAGAGCCTCGCATTTTCAATCTCTTTATAAAACCCGCGAGGGGGATACATGCGATAAAATGATGCACTTATTTTGTATGCTATTTCAATTTTCTATTGCTATAACTGCTTTGCCTTTAAGTCCCATTATATGAACCGTTTATTAACTCTCCGTTAGTAAGGCGTATGATGTGTATACATCTTTGGGCTGGACTCCCCGTTGGTTTGTACCAGTTACGGTGTACCAATTGCGACATCATTCGAAATCACTGAGGGTACTTTGGCAAAGGTACCGCAGGGCTTATAACGTATCACCATACCCAAGGCTCTCGGATTCATGAATGCTAATGGCAATACAATATGTTTTCAACTACCGGGTCGTATATCAACGTAACCCGAATATCGCATTTGCATTCAAATTATATTACTTAAACCTATGGATTTCCCCAACCTTTGTGTTGACTTTTTAAGCATGTTTTTATCTAGGTAACTAATGGACGGTAGTGGCAGGACGTTACGATGGAAAAATCGTTATCATTTCAAACTGTATTGTATAGATTGGGAACTTCGTTTGTAAAAACTCTAAAGAAATAATGAAATGATACTTTTTTTCAAAAACGACTTTTTTGATTCGATTTCTTGATTTTGGAATGTTGTAACCTTGAAGTTATTACCCCAGATTAGCTTCGTGCTATATGTAAAAATGGGGGTGTTACACTTCAGCAAGCATTAGGGTCTCTTCTGAGCCAGGAATCACAATTGCACTCGTATTCTTGATTACATTACCATCATAAAGATTTGGTTCCAACTGCTAAGCTTTCTTCAGATAATAAGGATTTTAAAAAATTCTTGAGATTGTTTGGTAGGTATGTGAACATGAAAATCGATGGTTTCGTACAATAGTGTAACCAGTTTATGCAGATTGTTCTTTTTAATAAACAATTTTTTCTACACCTGAGTGTTTCTCTTTTTAAGCAATGTCTCTATTCTGTGTTCTAGATTCTTTATTTTAAATCATTTTTGAGATGAGTAACTATTTGCATTAAAGATTCCTTTTCTTTTAAATATTCAGAAAGAGTTTGTTTAAGACGATCAATCTCTACAGACTGTGCACATGAATCTGAAACGTTATCATTACTTCTTAAATCAACATTTTGTCCTTTTTTCAAAACTTTAACTTGTTCCTTATATATTTCAAGCCTCAGAATTTAAAGTATATCATTGACATTTTATTGTCCAGATTTATTTGGGTAACAATTAACTACTTGGGTTTTTAGTTTGTTCAATCACAGATAATATGCAGTGCATTTATTTGTAGAAAGAGTTAGAATTTCTGACAGCTGCCTTTTTGATTCAATCAAATACTGAGAATATGAAGATATTGATATCACTGGTTATTTTCAGTCTCTGAATGTGTCCAAATTTGATTATTCAGAAGACGGCATCGCTTGCACAGCTTGATTAAGCATATTATTATTTACATTATCATGATTGTGTACCTCAGCAAGATCATCTGAACCATAATGAGATAAAGTCACATGAGAGCAACTTTGGCATTGTTAGTTCTAACAAGAGAGTCATATGCATCCTAATCATCAGCTTGATAAGCCGCATAGTAGCGAGTAATGCACCGTCTGTGTGGCTTGACCTTCTGGAATTCTGGAATCTGCCAAAATCTGACATTTATTGACGAGACTTCTTTCTCATTAATAAAGACACCATTAGGTTTTGGGTATTGTTATGACACTTTGTGTCTTTGCTTTACTTTAGTTTTCATTTTAGTATTCTCTATGTAGACACCATGTGTTGTGATGATATCCATTCTTGTTTACGCCTCGCGTTTCCGCCTTGGCGGGGTGTGACATGGAGTGTAGGTCCTAGTTGTACCCATAGCAAAAGAAATTTACCTCCCTTGTACTGGTTGTAAAGTCACTCTTCCATTATTAATGGTAGCTTGTTTCCTAGGGTTTGACGAATTCCTCAGCTGGTTGTTGGTAGTAAGATAGCGAGATTTGACGACAGCTGATAGGAATAACATCATATGGTTGATGGTATCAATGGGATCGTCACCTTGCTTAAACACTGGAATAGTTAGACCCGATTCTAGTTGGGGAAATTCATGTTGCTGTGGTTATTGGTTGAGTGTGGGAGCATATTCCAATTGAGGGATGGATGGTGATGGAGAATAAACGTTGTGGTGAAATGATGATTGATAATCATTGGATGGATAAGTAATTGAAAGAGGTGTTGATGATTGATTGGTTGAGTATTGTTGAGATGGATAAGAGGATCCATACTGTGGAGACTGATATACTGAACTTGTGGTTGAGATTAAGAGTTTTGGTATGAGTTTTGATGAGTTTGATAAGGAGACTATGTCAGTTGATGAGTTGCAACTAGGGCAAGCGGATCTGAGTTGCGTTCATGCATTAAACAAACTTCGTTTGCATGAAATTTGTGTTGCCTCAAGTAAGCATGAAGCTAATCAATGTTAGTTGTGTGCAAATCCCGAACCAGTTTGACATCAGTCACAAATTTGCTCCACTCATGAGGAAGAGTGTTTAAAAACTTGGTATTTACTTGAAATTGTTCAAGTTTCATATTGTAGATGTTCATGTCATTGAGTAGTAGTGAAAATCTCAAGTAGAAGTCACGTAGTGTTTCCCCCTTCTTATAAGCAAACTTATCGAATTCATCATATAGTTTACACTCTCTTTCCTGTTTAGTCAATGAAGTTCCTTGCATGAGAAGTTGGATTCTTTCCCAAAGTTCCTTAGCGACTTTATGATTGCTAACTAATACATAGACCTCTGGTGATAGACCTTAAAGAATGATATTAGTTGCCTTGACATCACAATCAGCTTGAATTGCATCTGCAGAAGACAATTCAGAGTATTTTCTTGGCCTAGTCACACCATTTTCCTCAATCGTAGGCCAGATGAGTGGACCATTTTCAACGGATTCGAGAATCATTCTTCCATGTTGTCTATTCATCATGTATAACTCCATTCTGCTTTTCCAGGAATCATACATATCCTTTTCCAACATAGGTGGACGATTGTCAGCACCCGAAAGAATCGCTTTGTCAGTAAGAGTCGTCATTGATATGAAAAAGATTACTTTGTGATCGAGCGGTGATTGAAAGTAATTGTGTTGTTATGAGTTGTCTTTTGTGTGTTTTATGTCTTGAAACTACACGGGATTTTACAATTCTTGACAAAACCGGGAAAACAAGTTAATGCTTCACGGGATTTTACAAGTCAAAGAAATAAACCTTATAATTTATGTTAACAAATTTGTGTGTTTTAACTTTAGTCCAAGTGAAGTTTCAAATTTGGTTTTCAAAGGAAAACTGCTATTCCGGTTGACCTTGGAAAACTGCTATTCCGGTTGACCTTGGAAAACTGCTATTCCGGTTGACCTTGGAAAACTGCTATTCCGGTTGACCTTGGAAAACTGCTATTCCGGTGACACTTGAAAAACTGCTATTCCAGTAAAGCTTGAAGCTGCGTATCCGGTGAAGCTTGAAGCTGCGTATCCGGTAAAGCTTGAAAACTGCGTATCCGGCTCAAACTAAAGAACTGCATATCCAGTTAAACCTAAGAACTGCGTATCTGGTCAAACCTAAAAACTACGTATCCGTCTCAAACTAAAGAACTGCGTATCCGGTCAAACCTAAAAAAATGCGTATCCGGTCAAACCTAAAAAAAACTACGTATCCGGTCAAACCTAAAAAACTACGTATCTGGTCAAACCTAAAAAACTGCGTATCCGGTTAAACCTAAAAAACTGCGTATCCGATCAACACTAGAACGAAACACACAATCCTAAAAACATAAAAAGACACATTTTTTGATAGTTTTCCCCAAATTTTCTTGTACAACTAGTATTACTAAACCTATAGGTACCTTAAAAATGTAAACTTTATGGTTTTAAGCCAAAAATTTCAAAATCAAGATTTGTACTTTATAAGGTTTTTCAAAAACTAAAGTTGAAAAAAATGACTTTTTCTTGATTCAAAGCTTATACACCTATATCATAAAGATACTAGATCAATCTTACCAAAGTAAATGATCTTTTAGTGTATGTTTAAACTTCAAAAATCAAAAAAAATATATGTAGAAAGGTTCAGTTTGAGAAATGACGAGCTAAAACAAAAGAAAACAACACAAAAACTATACAAGATCACTCCATGGCTCTTGATACCAATTGAAGAATACTAGTAATCTTTAATATCAAACAAGAACTAAAGAGAGAAAGTGGGAAGGATGTATTTTCTAGTGAGAGAAAGTAAACATAAGAAGAAAAATGCATTAAGTGTGTGAAATGATGAACAACCAACCACCCTTTCCATGGCATGGAAAGGGTATAAATACCTACTATTTGGACGTGGGCTTGGGCCTTCATGGGTTTGTCCATGGGCTTTTGGATAACTTCCTAAGTAAGTTTCCAAATATTAACTTAACGAGCTAACTACAGTTATCTATGGAAGTGACCGACACTTTCGTGTTCCTAACAAGCTTGTATCTTTGACTTGACTAGTGTGTGATCTTTTAAGCATCTTAAGATCATTAACCAAGCATAATCTCTTTTCGCCATCTTGTAATCTTGTGACTTTTGGACCGACATGCTCATATTGTTCTTGATGTTTGAAAGCGAGTGTAACCATCTTTATTGATATTCTTTAACACTTCGTCACTTTATAGAGGACGTATGGTATCAACATAATACTTCGTCACTTCAAAAAAGACGTACGGTATCAGAGTAGCAGAATTCTTAAAACATGTACTTGAGCTTTCATGATGTTATTACTTATGTCGGTCGAGTATGAGCATGTGGTATTGGCTTTGACTTGTCATTGGGAAACTGCTACCACCGTCAGGAAATCTGCATGAATGGGTTAGTGATAAACAACATATATGGACGAAAGTGGTGTTGTCACTTCATTAAATACGGTTGTAATAACCACGGTTCCCCGTTAATTTGTATAAATACTGCCTATGATCAGGTAGAATTCTGAGGAATCTCCTTGACAGGGTTTCGCAGCTGCACTAGCCGTTCTCATTACCGGAGCGTCTCAAATCAGGCAACACGGTAAGAGTGAACTGGTAAGTTACTATCTTCCTGATTAAGCCGTCAATTTGTGTTTAGCTTTCCTATGTCCAGATACCCTTGTGAGGCTTCCCATGGACATAAGCTTGAAAATTGATTTAGAAAATCAGTCGGTGTGTTAAGATGCAAACAGTTTTTATAACACACCAACAGTTTTAACTTTTTCAAAATTCATCCGTCAATTCATAAGCTGGACCGAATCGATATCCAGTATCACAAGTTCGATCCTTGTAGGATCTCATAAGTCACCCACCAAGAGCTTGTTTGATGTTGTCTTAATCAGGATTTCCATCTTCATTGTGAATACTTAAGTATCACTTGGATGTTCTGGCAAAATCACAAGGATAATTCATAGGACTCTTGTTATATTTCTTGTTTTCACATTGTGTGAATTAACAAGCATATTTTGGATAAGTGTCCTAATGATATTTATGGATGATCTCTTTTACGGCTCTAGACTCGATAGTGCACCTTTAATTTTAGTAATCAGAGACTGGAGCAGACTGCCACCTTTTCAATACCAACTAACCCAGAGTGAGAAAGTCGATAGAAATGCGTGTAATCTCCGTGATTAATGAAATAAGAGTCTGTTGAGAGACCTTGAGTGGATAAGGAGGGTTGTGCATTACGTCATTGGGTCCATGAAGATTGTCTTCAATACCAGACAACAGCTTAGTGTTTCTATCAGTTTATGTATTAACCCGGTTTCTTCCTAAGTGTAAGGAGGGCTTCTTTCTTTTCACCCTTTATCTTAACTTTTCTTTTTAATTCTTCAACCCCTTCAACGCTTACCGAGACTTCATGACTAGTACCTTGTTGGGTTTGTTCCAGTACTAGCTCTATTTTAGTCGGCACTATTATCTTATTCTCACTTTTATTCCTTTTTTATATCTAAGAACCTATGGACTTCTACACTAACTAGTGGAATGTCCATGGGTAGATCCCTCCGGTTCTGGCTAGATTGTGGGAATGAATACCTAATCATAACCACCTTATAACTCCAAGTAACTACAAACATGGTCGGTCTTTTGGTATTATTCTCAGCCTTAAAACCATTTAGAATTCCCCCCATTCACATGTGCATCGATATTCGAAAATGTTTAGCACATGAAGGGTGAAACTTGCACTTGAGTCCTTAAAAATCACATCTTTAGCCATATGTTTTAATCACATTTTATCCCCTTATTAAAAATGTCAAATCTCTTGATATTTTGGATATCAATTGATTCAAATATTAATGGTTTCAGGGAAAAAATGTCCAATTATTAACAAGCCGTATTAGGAACATTATTAAATGCTCCCCCTCAATTTATGAGGGTTATATATATATATATATATATATATATATATATATATATATATATATATATATATATATATAGTGTTGAGTACGTTAATTTTTTTTTGAATTTATTGAAAAATTCTAGAAAATTCTTACTCAAACACTATTTATATCGCATACTATTATAAGTCTATACTACATATTCACAATATTCACAAGATAAGATTTTGAGATTGGACCTGACGATTAAACGGTACACGTCATAAGTTTGTAGTCCATCTCGAGTTCCCTTGCACCAACCAGTCGCTCCAAATTTTTGATGATTTCCCTTTCTCGCAGCTGCTTATCACTCAACTCAATCATAAGACCCGATCTTTTTTGGTCAACAGCCGTCCACTTCCTCTTTGGCATCTTCGGGTTGTAATCCAGACCAAAGTCGAGTACTCTGTGATGAATCTTATCGCGAACAGACTTGAGTGTGCCATCCGAGAACTTGTACAACTCATCAGCTCGCAAAACTCTTTTCTGTTTGTCCAGGTCTTCATAAACAATTCCTGGTGGATCGTATGATGGAGTGTAGGGTTCTTTGAATTCAATCTCGGGAAAGGTCTTATGAGGTTTAGCGATGTAAAGCTTTTTCTGGTAACTCTCTACACCACGTTGTAAGTCTTCAACACGTCTCTTGAGGATTAGGCTTCTTGTAAACATACGAAGAGCCACAATGAAGTCAACAATATCACTCCCGTCGAGGTGGAATAGCTTGTGTTGAACAGCAAGAAGAAGCATATCTTCAATGTCGTTCAGGTGTAGATCAACAAAGTCACCTTCTTTAAACTTATAAAGCTGTTGGTCAAATCTTTTTGTGGAAAACTAGAAGGGGGGTTGAATAGTTTACCGCTTTTTAATTTAAGGTTTTAAAGTGTTTGTAAAAATTCTAGATTCTACTTTATGTGAATTCAACACTTGCATAATATGAACAATATACTTATCTAAACAATTAATAGGATAGTATGAGAAAATAATGTAAGACAAGAGATAAGAGTAAGAACAATCAAACCACAACGCAATGATTTATAGTGGTTCGACAACGAAGCACCTCTTCGCCTTACTCTACTCCTCGAGCACCTAACTCGAGAGTTTTCTTCACTATGTCAACAAGCTCCCTTATGGCGGAGAAAACCTTACACAACTTTCGCTTATCTTGATTTCCGACACTAAGCTAGATGTTGAGTTCTAATCTTAGCTAGAACCAATCTACCACAACTTCACAACTTCACTACACAACTTTGCTTCACGACTACACAACTTCTTCATACTTTAGTTTTCTTCACACCACTACTATAATCACACCTAACTAACACTACTAGGAAAGATCACCAAGATCCAACTATACTTACAACAAT
>BQNB010172224.1:0-2500 GCA_026074375.1 Tanacetum coccineum
AGATGTCTTATGTATAAAGTTCATATTGTTGGTTTTTAAACTTTGAAGTTTACGAAGTTTAGACTAAAAACATATGCGATGTTACTTTCTTAAGCAAAAAATCTTCAATGCTTAAAAAAATATATAAATGAACATATAAATTTACGCTTTTTATGAAAACATATATGTACCTATTCTTTTTGAAAACTTGTTTGCTGGAGAAAAAAAAACTTTAAGAAAAAACATTTTTTTAATTCTGAAAATTAAGGATTTAAAAATAAACATTTTATTAATTGAAAACTTAAAAAAAGTATTAAAAAAGTATTTTTTTTATTCCCAAAAAAAGTGATTTAAAAAATGTTTTTTTAATGATCAAACTAATTTAATAAAACATTTTTTAAATCACTTTTTTGGGAATAAAAAAATACCTTTTTATACTTTTTTTAAGTTTTCAATTAGTAAAATGTTTATTTTTAAATCCCTAATTTTCGGAATTAAAAAAATGTTTTTTCTTAAAGTTTTTTTCTCCAGCAAATAAGTTTTCAAAAAAAATATGTACATATATGTTTTCTTAAAAAAACATAAATTTATATGTTCATTTATATAACTTTTTTAAGCATTGAAGCTTTTTTGCTTAAGAAAGTAATATCGCATATGTTTTTAGTCTTAATTTCGTAAACTTCAATGTTTAAAAACCAACAATATGAACTTTATACATAAGACATCTAAATTTATAACAAACCAAGAACATAAATATCACATACAAAATTTGATATCAAGTATAATACAATCTAAAAACAAATGTGTTCAAATTCATTATAACATATGTGCACGTTTTCTAATAACATGTATGCACCGCTTCGAAAACATAAATGCACGGATTCGAGAACATTTGTGCACGCCATTTAAAAGCACAAATGCATATATTGATCATCTTCTAAGAACATATGTGCACATCTTTCAAAAACATATATGCACGTTTTTCGAGAGCATATGTGCACGTCTTTCGAGAACATATGTGCCCGTCTTCAAAAATCACAAGTGCATTCGTTGATCATTTTATCGCACACCGTCTTTCGTGTGATCGTCTTTCGTATGATTGAGTCATCACCACTGAAACAAATGTATATGAATAAAATAGTTATATCAAATTATACCATCTTAAATTAATTATAGAACTAGTTGATAAAATAAATCGTAAACAAAAAACATATATGTACCAAACTAAAACAAAAGTTAGATGCATTGTGTTATTGTACTAACATGGCTCCAGAAACCAACTAAATCATTTATAAATTAATTACAAACAAATCAATAATAACAAATCAATAACAATAATAACATATTAGATATCACTTGATCGAATGGGAGGCAATCATTTTAACAACTTATAAATCTTCAAACTGCTCCTCGAAAGTCTGGTGACTATATTCGGTAAAGAAACTAACTTTGCATCACTAGTACCACACCATGATTTCATAACCCACTAAAGATATCCAAACTTGTTTTAAAATTTCTAAACGAATTAAAACAGCCCATCAAAAATATAAACTGAAAATAACACAAAACAACCCATTCTTAGATAGCCGATTCAAAATTGTCTCCTTTGAAACGATATAAATAACAGTCACTAAACAAATTTTGTAAAACGCATTCATTAGATATAGCTTCCTAAATCAGATTGTTCTGAAATGCTATTTCACTTGCTCGTGGAACCAAGATCAACAAACTCCGTGATTCACAACAAGTCAACAATTAAAGAATTACGTAAAAATACAGTAACCACTCGCTAATCATTTCAACCCACTAAAGAAAAAAACCTGTTGTAATAAATATTAAATCCTCACATGAATCAATAATTTATGCAACAACTTCAGGGATTTCTTTCATGCGAACAATACTAATACTGGATCAAAAACTTATCTTTTAAGCACACGTTATACCAGTTATCAAAATGATATGGAAAACAAATAAAAAATTAAAACTTACATGATGGGCATCCACCTTTTTTTCTTCATTCAATATTTCAATCTATTGAAAATTAACAATAAAAAGGATCCAACGGCTATATTCATTCACAATCATCTCGTGAATTCTCATGCGAATCTCCTCCTAATACATAAGATCCTCAACCTCTTTGTCCTCGTTTAGAGAACAATCATTATAATGATTTAAAGAAACGAACCAACAATTGTTGTGGAAGGCCAAGGGCTAGACCTGATGTATTATTATACCCGTTGTTTATTTTGTTTCATCCGAATGATGGATTTAAAGAGAACCGATTGTTTTTTTGGATATGTTTTTTGATGGGGGCAGTAACTGTTGGATTAGGGTTATGGTAGAGGAGAGAGATAGATTTGAGAATTATAATAGTGTTAAAAAATTAATTAATGTGTAGTACCAATAATACACTTTTAGCTTTGAGGAGAGTTATATTGAATACCAAAAAAATGTTGGATACCAGCGGACTCATCCACACCATCCATCTAAAAAAAAATCAATGGTTGTGATTAAAAGCATT
>BQNB010172224.1:7500-13486 GCA_026074375.1 Tanacetum coccineum
GGGGGGGGGGGGGGGGGGGGGGGGGGGGGGGGGGGGGGGGGGGGGGGGGGGGGGGGGGGGGGGGGGGGGGGGGGGGGGGGGGGGGGGGGGGGGGGGGGGGGGGGGGGGGGGGGTGGGGGGGTGGTGGGGGGGGGGGGGGGGGGGGGGGGGGGGGGGGGGGGGAGGGGGGGGGGGGGGGGGGGGGGGGGGGGGGGGGGGGGGGGGGGGGGGGGGTGGGGGGGGTGGGGGGGGGGGGGGGGGGGGGGGGGGGGGGGGGGGGTGGGGGGGGGGGGGGGGGGGGGGGGGGGGGGGGTGGGGGGGGGGGGGGGGGGGGGGGGTGGGGGGGGGGGGGGGGGGGGGGGGGGGGGGGGGGGGGGGGGGGGGGGGGGGGGGGGGGGGGGGGGGGGGTGGAGGGGGGGGGGGGGGGGGGGGGGGGGGTGGGGGGGGGGGGGTGGGGGGGGGGTGGGGTGGGTGGAGGGGGATGGGGGGGGGGGGTGGGGGGGAGGGGGTGGGGGGGGGGGGGGGGGGGGGGGGGGGGGGGGGGGGGGGGGGGGGGGGGGGGGAGGGGGGGGGGGGGGGGGGGGGGGGGGGGGTGGGGGGGGGGGGGGGGGGGGGGGGGGGGGGGTGGAGGGGGGGGGTGGGGGGGGGGGGGGGGGGGGAGGGTGGGGGTGGGGGGTGGGGGGGGGGGGGGGGGGTGGGGGGGGGGGTGGGGGGGGTGTTAGTTTTGAGCCTTTCGGTGTCGTTTTGGGCCTCTAAAGGGTGTTTTTCTATTTCTAGGCTTTATTTTGGACATAATCAATTATGTTTTGTATGGGATTTTGTTTACTTTTTATTTAGAACTTATCCTCCTTTATAAGGATGATTTTAGGGTTGTCTCTAGAAGCTTTTGAGAAACCTACGAATTTATTAAATAAAAGAATTTCTCGTGTTGAGAATTTTAGATTAATTTTTGTGTTTGTGTGTCTTGTTTTTATATTAAATCTGCATTATTTGGCATCAGAGCCTTTAGGTGATCATGTACACACGTGGTAGAAAGAAAGCTGAGACGGAACCAACACCTCCTGCTCGTGATCCTCGTGATGTAGAGATGATTGAAAGGCTGCAGCAGCAGATCCAAGAACTCGAGCTTCGGTAGTTACAGCAGGACTCGCCGACAGAAGAGGCGGAATCTGAGTCTAATGTCTGGGACGATAGGCCAGACGATGTCAATCCTTTTGGCAGAATAATACCTAGGTATCATGATCGTCGTTATCATCTTCGTCGTACTGATCGTGCTATAGATCGCGACGACGCGATGATCCTATTCGCATTATGGGATTAAAGATTGAGATCCCTGAGTTTACAGGTAAGGTTCACCCGGATGATTTTATTGATTGGTTAAGTACGGATGAACGGGTGTTTGATGTGCGGGATAGTCCTAACAAGCTGAAAGTGAAACTCATGGCCATCAAGCTTCGACAACATGCTTCGTTATGGTGGTATCATGTTACTAAGAGGCTACGAATGAAAGGGAAATCGAAGGTTGAGACTTGGGAAAAGATGAAGAAACTAATGAAGGCTAAGTTTTTACCAGAAAATCATCGTCAAGAGGCTTTTCTTGACTATCATTATCTATCTCAATGGAACATGACTGTGGAAGAGGTTATCAATAAGTTCGATAAGCTTCATATGAGGTGTGATGTAGTTGAAGAAGAAGAGCAAGTTGTCGCACGGTTTTTGGGAGTCCTTAAGCTCGAAATTGCTGATATTGTAAGTCTTCACCCTTATTAGACCTATACAGATGTTTTTTGTTTAGCATTAAAGGTTGAAAAACAAATTAAGGCAAAGAGTAAGGGTACCACTAGTCGTTTCACCCCACCTACCAGAACCACTCCCTCTACAACACCTAAAACCACCACCCCCACAACCTTGGCTGCAGGTAATACTAGAGAATGTGTTAACAGTGCCCTTTATTGTTACAAGTGTAGTGGGATTAGGCATTATGCACGTGACTGTCCGAATCTAAAAACACTGGCATTCGTACCTGATGACGCAGGCCCGATTTATGATACCGATGCAGAACCTGAATTAGATGAACCAAGTGATGAGTTGGTATATCCTGATCGTGGAGAGGCGTTGGTTATTCAAAGAGTCTTAAATGTGGCTGTTTCAAAATCTGTTGATGATAATTTGTGGCTTCGTAACAACATTTTTCGAACTAAGTGTACTTCCAAGGGGAAAATTTGAAATATGATTATAGATGGGGGCAGTTGCGAGAATGTTGTTTCTACATATATGGTTGAGAAGTTGGGAATAAAGACAGAAGACCATCCTGAACCGTACCAGTTAACTTAGTTAAAAAAAGGGAACACTATTAAAGTCAGTAAACGTTGTATTGTGCAGTTTTCTATTGGTAAGAGTTATAAAGATGAAGTGTGGTGTGAAGTTATACCGATGTATGCGGCTCACATTCTATTAGGGCGTCCTTGATAATTTGATAGGAAAACAAAACATGACGGGTTCCAAAACACTTACAGCGTGAACATTACTTTAGTTCCTTTTTATTCTCGTTAGACACAGGTAGAGGTTCTAATTTGTTTATGAAGCAGACTGATTTTGAGGGACTTATGAAAACCAGTCCCTATGTGTTTACTCTTGTGGTTGTAGAAGAAAATGAGATTATCAGTGAAGCTCTCTTACAAGTTCAGCCATTGCTTAGGGAGTTTGTTGATGTAATTCCTGATGACATACCCCCTGGATTACCGGCTATGAGAGACATTCAGCATTGCATAGATTTTATTCCAGGTTCCGTTATCCCGAACAGACCAGCTTATCGGATGAATCAGAAGGAGTTTGCGGAGCTTCAGAGACAAGTGACTGAGTTGCTGGAGAAAGGGTTGATTCGGGAAAGTATGAGTCCGTGTGCAGTACCTGCCTTGTTGGTACCCAAACATGGGGGAACTTTTTGGATGTGTATTGATAGTAGAGCTATGTACAAGATAACGATCAAGTATCGCTTTCCTATTCCCCGTTTGGATGATCTTCTTGACCAGCTACATGGTTTTACCATTTTTTCTAAGATTGATTTGAGGAGTGGATATCATCAGATTCAGATGCGACCTGGAGATGAATGGAAGACGGATTTCAAAACTCGAGATGGATTATACGAGTGGATGGTCATGCCTTTTGAGCTGTCTAATGCGCCGAGTACATTCATGCGCCTTATGAATCAGGTTTTTAAACCTTTTATAGGTCATTTTGTTGTCATTTACTTTGATGATATTTTGATATATAGCAGTAGTCTTGAGCAGCATTTGTCCCAGAAATTATATGCTAATGGGAAAAAATGTCACTTCCTTGTGACTGAAGTGACTTTCTTGTGGTATATTGTTACTGGTAGCGGCATAAAAATAGACCCAGCAAAAGCTAAGGCGATTATTAGCTGGCCAACACCTTCTACTATTTATGACATTCGCAGTTTTCACGGGTTAGCGTCCTTCTACCGGCTTTTTATCCAGAATTTTAGTTCCATAATCGCACCCTTAACTGAATGTATGAAGGGTGGTCGATTCACGTGGACAAGTGAGGCTGCCAAGGCTTTGACATTCTAAAGGCTAAGGTAACCGAAGCTCCTGTTTTGACATTACCTAATTTTGATGAAGTTTTCCAAGTTGAATGTGATGCATTTGGAGTGGGCATTGGTGGTGTTCTAAGTCAAAATCAGCGGCCGATTGCTTTCTTCAGTGAAAAACTGAATGATGCAAGACGCAAGTATTCCACTTATGATAAGGAATTTTATGCTATTATTCGTAGTTTAGATACTTGGCGACATTATTTACTTTCTAATAAATTTGTCATGTTTTCTGATTATGAGGCTTTGAAATTTATTAACGGGCAACATAAGCTGAAGTCTCGCCATGCTAAGTGGGTGGAATTTATTCAGGCTTTTTCATTCGTTATTTGACATAAGGTTGGGTCAAATAATCAGGTTGCGGATGCGCTCAGTCTTCATCATTCGTTAGATACCACTATACAGATTCAAGTGCAAGGTTTTGATTCGTTTCGTGGGCTTTATTGCGATAACCTTGATTTTAGAGAGATATGTAATAAATAAGATTATGGTCCTTTTCAACAGTTTTCCAAGCTGGATGGTTATTTATTTAAAGGTGCGCGGTTATGTATTCCTCTTTGTTCTTTGCGTGAACCTATTGTTTTAGAGGGTCATGCAGGTGGATTAGCGGGTTACTTTGGGCGTGATAAGACCTTGACCCTACTTCGTGAATAGTTTTATTGGCCTAAGATAGAACGTGATGTCAACAGGCTTCTTGAGAGGTGTCGTACGTGCCACATTGCCAAAACTCAAAGTAGTTATGCAGGTTTGTATACTCCTTTGTCTGTTCCTGTTGCTCCATGGGAAGATGTCAGTTTGGATTTTGTTTTAGGTTTGCCTCGTACTCAGCGAGCTAAAGATTCTGTTATGGTAGTTGTTGATTGATTTTCAGAGATGGCTCATTTTGTACCTTGTTTGAAAATGTTTGATGCTAGTCAAGTAGCGAGGTTGTATTTTGCATAAATTATGAAGTTGCATGGTGTTCCTAAAACTCTTACTTCTGATCGAGATGTCAAGTTTGTGAGTCATTTCTGGCATACTTTGTGGACTCGTTTGGGGTCTAAGTTACAGTTCAGTAGTTCCCATCATCCCCAAACTGATGGGCAGACTGAAGTTGTCAATCGGAGCTTAGGAAATCTTTTGCGCAGTTTAATTAGGGATAATGCCAAACAGTAGGATCTTATTCTTCCACAAGCTGAATTTACCTATAACTGGTCAGTTAATCGCACCACAGATAAGAGTCCTTTTAAAGTTATGTATGGACGTAATCCGATTACTCCTTTGGATTTGGTCCCTGTTCCAAAGGTGGGGCATTTTAGTGAGGAAGGGGCTGACCAGTCTGAGCAGATTAAAGAGTTGCATCGGTCGGTTCAAGAACTGATTATTCGGCATAATAAACAATAAAAGGAACATCCGGATAAGTATTGTAAACAGGTTTTGTATCGGGAGGTGATCTAGTTTGGATTCATCATTGTAAGGAGAATTTTCCAGCAGGGCATTTTGGGAAGTTGAAACCACAAGGAGATGGTCCTTTTTCGTGTTCTTAAAAAGATCAACGACAATGCGTACAAGATCAAGCTTCCTGGTCATTATAATGTTTCTGCCACTTTTAATGTTGCAGATTTGTTGCCATACAAAGGAGATAGTGATGATGAGCCAGACTCAGGGTCGAGTCTTTTTCAAGAAGGGGAGGATGATGCCGGTGCGGTCAACGAGCAAGTCAACATGACAAATACGCTTGACGCTTATTTTGCGGCAACAAATTTCTGTGGCGGATTGGGCTGAAATTCGCATGGTCACTCGGAAACGGCCTGATAACGCTCTAAATATACATAAAATATCCCTTAGAAATGCGAGAAATATATGTACTAATGCAATAAATATTGCAAGAATTGGTCGTTTGTTATGTAAATATGGATACAGGACTAAAAGTGAAGAAAATGACTTAACGTACAAGATATTTGGTTAAATACTACTAACATTCGTCAAAAGAAGGATCTAGAATATGGACCATTGAAGTCAGAAGGAAAAGTGCGCCGGCTTTATAACCGAGTGCGGCGCACTTTCTGTGCCAGTTACAAAGAAATCATAAATGGTGCAACTCTTGACTTACTCAATCATTGCTATAAATAGAGGCACGTTTTGGAGAGGAAATCATAACTTACAACAACAATCATCAGTTCATATCACACACTAAATCCCTCTCCAAGAGTTGGAGCAGGTTTTAAGAAGATTTGAAGGCTAAAACCTTCATCTTCATCTTTTCCGGGTAGAAGAACAAGCAAGTTCCGTTATGTTAGAAGTTGGAGGTGCTAGACATCAGTTGTACCTTTGTTCTTAGAAGGAATTGTTAGGTTGGATCTTTTGTTCTTGAAATTTGGTAAAGAAACGTGTTTCCATCTTTTTATAATATGAATT
>BQNB010172225.1:0-13486 GCA_026074375.1 Tanacetum coccineum
AGAATAAATGGAATACAACTCTGAAAAAGTCTTGAATGACTTGTTTAGAACAGGAGCTGAAAACCTTAAAAGAATGGAGCAAGAAGAAGTTTAGAATGGGTGTGATAATGAAAACGTTGGGGATACTGACCAAGAGAATGGTGATCTTCTTAACTTTCATATTTTCCGGTTACTAATATATTTGTTAGAGTTTGTGAGCATGTTGTAGAAAACATTAATGTCAACCCTGCAAGGGAAAAATCAGATTTTCATGTGGAGACGTTAAGATGGGTGAAAACCACAATGTGGACCATCTAAAGACTAAAAAAGAGTTACAATGGTGTCTAGCTAAATACTTTTTCTTAGTTTTTATGGAGCTTAAAGATTATTGGCAACGCAATATTCCATCAACCATTTCTAATGAGGTAAAAAGGGAATTCACAATTCCCTATAGGTATGGATTTTTAACCTTATGTGTCCCTCCCGTAGCATACTTACACCCTTATGGTGTGTATCGCTACTATCATCCACACTTGATTTCAACTGAGAGGATGAACACCCTTGTTCCAAGTGAATAAGGGTGGACTTAAGCTCGTGACTCAAACAAAAACAAGCGCTTCGTGAGAGGCACTCCATGCCTATCTTTTTATTTATGTTTTTAATTTTAATAGATTTTATGCTTGGGTGTTGTTTGCTTGTCTTTCATTACAGGTTAGATTTAATGGGAACTATCCTTGATGGTTCTTGAAGGAGAATGCGATCTACGGTATTAGCTAATCATCAAACCCAAGATTTTTTAGCTTTAGGTTTTATTTAGTTTTGCGTGTTTTGTCTATCATTTATGCAGGTTTCTACAACAAGGAAAGACGATAGGAGCTCTGAAAATTAGTCAAGATGCCAAAATAAGTTGAAAAATTTTTAGGATACGTCTTTAGTAGGTAACTTTGACGTAACGGGTTCTACAGTAATGACCTTCGCCCGGTTCAACTTAATTACGACGTAACTAGCTCTATTCAGTTACGTCGTAACTATCTCTTATAGCAAACCTTTTCAAAAATAATTTCAAAACCTTTCCAAACTATGTATATTTTGTTATGAACTTTTTGGGTGTGTTCCCTGGAAACCCTCACCAGAATTCACTTGTCCACTCGGGATACTGAGGGGTTTAAAAGGCTTGTTGCATATGCTTAATGCAATTGTGATTCCTATGAAAGTGAGTTAGCTTTATCATTTCCATGTTTATTTTACTTTATTTTTTCCTTTTATGATGCACATGGTTGTTGTTAAGTGAATTCAAGAACATGGATAGTTATTCAAATGTTTCTAGTCCGAACATGGATATGGCTTGATGAAGCATTCTTGGAGCATGTTACGAGACATGCTACACATTGATCATACTGAGCAAATCCATGGGACTCCTTCTATTTCATTTCTAACCCTTGTACTTTTACTTTATATGCTTAGTATGACTTTAGCGGGGGGAAAGGATTAAAAATAAACACCACTTGATTTCTCTTTGCCTTTAATTTTCTAGTTTTTAGTGAAAATGTTTCATCTTTAAAATTTTGACATGTATTTCATTACTTAACTAGTTTAATCTTAACAGAGCCTACCTACTCTTTATATTCCATTGTATGAGGATAAAGTCTTTTCGTTTTCCCCTTATATATAAATTCAATAAAAATGAGTGTGCCGGTGGCTGTAGTAGACTTTAGAACTTGGCTTGGAATGTTTTTTTGAGAACAACGAAATGAGCATTACACTTAGAGACCTAGTGTAATCGGTGTAGCTAGGATAAAAAACAAAATTTAGGATTAACCCCAAATAGCCTATCCGTTTATATCATGTTTGTTTATATCGACTGTTCACATCGATTAGTCAATCCCACTGTGAAACCTATATTGTTACTCTCATTTTAAGAGTAGATACCCCTAGTAAACCTGTCTGAGCTATTCCTTTCATTTTGTTCAGCCATTATATGTTTGTTTCATTACACCAATCACCTAGCCTACCTTATAGTTTCCTTAAGTCCATAGTCGGGGAGTTGCTAGTTAATTTTGGTTTTACTGGTGAAAGTCGCGGGTCATGATAAAGGGTATTTGAAGAAAGTTAGGTTTAGAAGGTAGTTGATCTCAAGTGGGGGGATGCTTTTGTATATATGTTTCTGTAATTTATCTTTCATTTGTATCCTTGTATTTGCATAAAAAAAATCAAAAAATGGATAATAAGCATGCAAGCAAGTGTTTATGAGTTAGTTTATATATTTCTGATTGTAAAATATAAATTAACTCTTATGTCGTTTAGAATAGTGGTAGTATTCCCACCTTGCCCAACTTATGATGTCTTGACATATCCTTTATGATGTATGTAAACGCGTAGCACTTATAAACCCATGCCATTTCTATCTCTCCTTTCTATTTAAGTTTATATTTGTACAATGAGGGCATTGTACATCTCAAGTGGGGTGGAGATAGAAATGAGAGATTATTGAGGATATTCGTCGTAATACATGCTACAAAATATTTTTTTATAACAAATTAACTCGTATTAATTTCATTGACGATAAAGGTTGAGTTAATGCGTCTTACATGCATAAGTTATTGTACATATAGATTACGAGGCATCACCTGACACATTAAATCATTTATTTTATAGATCCATTGACTTTTGAACCTCGGATTTTGCCTTAATGTTGTAAATTAAGTTATTACAACTTATTTGAGTATTGGTTTAGGTTTACAATGGATAAAAACGAAGAAACGGGTCATGGTTTAGAAACTAGCTCGGTTTTAGGGTTTAGGATTTTGAATTAGGGTTTTAAGAGTAAAAATGTGTATGAAAGTTTATGAATAGAATAATTAGGGTTTACACATTGTATATTGAGTGTAGTAGCTTGTACACAAGTGATGGTGAAGAAATTAGAATGAAAACGAAGGTAAAACGGCTATTTTAGAGATCATGCTTAATGAATTGTACATTGTGCTTTTAAGGACTTGTACTTTACTTGGAGGGAGTTTATATTTCAAATGAAATGTTATATTACTTGTATATATGCTTTAGTAGCTTGTACATTCACTTTAGATATTAACCCTTCATGGAATTAGGGTTTAGAGGTATACGATAACGGTTTAAAGCCCGTTTTGATATAACGTTACGAATGATACATTATAGGAATAATGTACTTTGTAAAAAGAATATGATGATATTGACTTGACATATTATGATGTTTGCTTGACATATATGAAGATAGAATTACCATAGATAGGTTGCGTGAGCTCGTCTACTTTAGTTATGTAAGTTACATGACATACTGAGATATTGACAATGCAAGTAATGTAATAAAGCGAAAAATTTCCTCGTAGATTTGTGATCATAGTAAAATAGATTGATTATGCATTTGATGAAAATTCTTGGGTTGTTATACACAACAATCTATGAAATGAACTAAAGAAATCTAGAAAGAGAAAGCGTGGTTGGACACTTTAGAGAGAGAAAGGAATGTGTATTATGAAAATGAAACAACAACCCTTTCCATGGCATGGAAAGGGTATTTATATCCTTACATGGCCGACCATGGGTTTGGTTTCCCATGGGCTTGGCCCAATTAGCTTAGCTAAGTTCCAAATATTAACTACGGGCTACTTAACGACATATTAGAAGTGATCGATACTTTTTTGTATTTCTAACAATCTCTCCCCAAGGGAGGTCACTCCATTTTACAAAAACTTAATCTAAGCCGTCTTGCTCGTATTCTTGAATCTTTATCTTTATCTTGTGAAATGTGAAGTGATCATATGACTTTAGGCTTGAGATTTTTCCTTTAGCTTTACTTGTATGTGATCTTGAGCTTCTTGAGATCATCATCCAAACATCATCTCTTTTCATCATCTTGTAATCTATTGCCTCTTGTGATCTTGTGACTTTCGGACCGACATGCTCATACCTTTCTTTATCTTAAAAGCTTGTATAATCATCTTTCTTGAAATTCTTTAACTTTAATACTTTGTCATTTCAAGGAAGACGTGAAGTATCAAAGTAGCGGAAGTCTTTTGAAACATGTACTTGAGTTTTCATCATGTATGTCGGTCGGGTATGAGCATGTGGCTATGAATCTGACTCATCTTAGAGTAGCTGCTGCCACCATCGGGAATACCTGCAGGTTTAGGTTAGTGATAATCAACAGATATGGACGAAAGTATCTATGTTACTTCATCGAATACGGTTGTAATAACCACGGTTCCCCGTTAATCAATATAAATACTGCCTGTCATCAGGTAGAATTTAAAAGAATCTCCTTGACAGGGTTTCGCAGCTGCACTAGCCGTTCTTATTACCGGAGCGTCTCAAAGCAGACAACACGGTATGAGTGAACCAGTGAGTAACTGTCTCACCGATTGAATCAAAAATTGATATGAAAATCAATCAATGCGTCACTTGCTAAAGTGTTTTGCAACACATCGAGAGTTTTATGCATTTCAAAATTCGTCAACCGTCAATTCATAGTCTGGACCGAATCGATATACAGTGTCACAAGTTTGATCCGTATAGGATCTTATAAGTCACCTACCGCAGAGCTTGTTTGATGTTAGCTTTGGAAGGATTTTCATCGTCAAGATGTACGGTATCAGAGTAGCGGAAGTCTTGAAACATGTACTTGAGCTTTCATGGTATCTTTATAAATGTCGGTCGAGTATGAGCATGCAACTATGAATATGTGAGTCAGCTGGAACCAGGTACCTTCACCTCTATCTTTAAGTATCCTGCATTAAAACAGTTAGCAATAAAGCGAGGGGACGAATATGGCTTTGTCATTCGCCCGTGTTTGGTTGGAGTAACCTTCGAATCCGTGAGGATCGACTTGTGATCAGGTAGATTCAATTTAAGAAGAATCTCCTTAACAGGATTTCCAGCTAAAGTATCGAATCTTTCTAACACATATGTATTAGATTCATCAAACTCAGTATGTTCTCATTACAGAAACGTCTCAAATCAGACAACACGATAAGAGTGAACCAGTAAGTTACTGTCTCACTGATTGAATAGAAAAATAAATTTGAAAAATCAATCGACGTGTCACTTGCTAAAGTGGTTTTGTGACCCATCGAGAGTGTTAATCATTTCAAAAGTTCATCATCAATCGTCAATTCATATACTGGAACAAGTTTGATTCATTTAGAATCGCACCATCATTTCTTTCAAGTTGTCACAAGTTTGATTCATATAGAATCGCATAAGTCACCTACCATAAGCTTGTTTGATGTTGGTTCAAGCAGGATTTCCATCTTCACTGTGATTACTTGAGTATCACTCTGATGTTCTGGCAAAATCACAAGGATAATGCGTAGGACTTTATATATATTTCTCGTTATTCACATTTTGTGAGACAACAAATATAATTTTGACAAATGTCCTAATGAGATTTATAGATGATCTCTTTTGGCTATAAACTCAATAGTGCACTTTGGTTTTAGTGATCGGAGGCTGGAGCAGACTGCCACCTTTTCAATACCAACTAACTCAGAGTGAGAAAGTTGATAGAAATGCGTGTAATATCTGTGAGAAATGAAACAGAAATCTTTTGAGAGATTCTGAGTGGCTAGGGAGGGTTGTACATTGCATCACCGGGTCCATGATGTTAGTCTTCAATGTCAGTAATCATCTTTGTGATTCTTGACAACATATGTATTGATTCGGTTTCTGCCTAAGTGTAAGGAGGGCTTCTTTCTTTTCACCCTTTATCTTAACTTTTCTTTTTAATTCTTCAACCCCTTTAGCGCTTACCGAGACTTCATAACCAGTACCTTGTTGGGTTTGTTCCAGTACTAGCTCCATCTCAGTCGGCACTTTTCCCTTATTCTCACTTTTACTCCTTTTTTCATACCTAAAGACTACTACACTATCTAGTGGAATATCCCTGGGTAGATCCCTCCGGTTCTGGCTGGATCATGGGAATGAATACCTAAACTTAACCACCTTATAACTTCAATGCAGTAATATAAATGGTCGGTCTTTGGTACTTCTACATTTCAGCCAACACGTAACCATTTACCCCCTCTTCATATGTGCATCGATTAATCAAAAGAGTTTAGCACATATATGGGATAACGTACACTTGAAATCTTAAAAATCACATTATTAGCCATATATTTTAATTACATTTTCTTCTCTTATCAAAAATATCAAGTCTATTGATATTTTAGATATCAAAAGATTAAAAATTATGCTTACAGGGAGAGAAATGTTCCAATTATTCACAAGCCATATAAGGAACATTTTAATGCTCCCCCTCAATATTTGAGGGTATATAAGATAGTGCTGAGTACAATAATTTTGAAAGATTTTGAATTTATTAAGAAATTCTTGAAAAATTTGTACTCAAGCACTACTTATATTCTCCATTTTCAAGTCTACACTACATATATATATATATTCACAAGACTATGTATGAGACATGACCTGAATATGTTCAAACCAAAAATGACAAAGTCATTCTATCCACGACAGCAATCTGTAGTCCGTCTCGATAATCTCCTTTTGGAAGTTGTCTTAGCTTCCTCCCAAATCAACAATCTTTTCTTGGGTAGATTCAAAGATTTCTTGTAGGCCGCATTAAGAAGTCTTGATGTAAAAAGCCCAAATATCTAAAGTACACAATTAATTCGAAACCGTAACACCAAAGTCAATTAAGTCCTGGATGTCCGTATTTCTCCTTACATGATAGTGATGATATAAATTGAAACACCAAAGTCAACTAAGTCCCGGATGTCATAATTATTCCCTTTAAGTAGTCGAAATGAAAACACATAAGTCAACTAAGTCCCAAATGTACTCATTTCTTTTTGCAGAATATTGACTAACTTAAGGAATCATCATTACTTATCAAACCTGTGTGTACCTCTTTTGTCAACTAATTCTACTCCCATTTTAAAAAATAAGCTTAGTGATTAACCGTTAAAGGAAGCATTAATTCAAACAGTAACCAATCTCCTCACGCTAGAATAAATCTTCTGACAACACTTCCTCCTAGTATCTTAAATGATGCATACTTGAAATCACAAGATATCTCTACCTCCATGTAGTTGAAATAGTGCACCCAAAAGTAACAAGATAAACACTGATTTTCTCTACGGTTATGACATTTGTCTTCCTGGAATGACCTAAAATGAGAATAGGGTATGAATTCTATCACGTGTACTCATTATCTTTCTTGTATATCTATTCCTTCCCCCTTGCTGGTTTCGATACCTCGGAATCAGCAAAACATAGTACGCAAATATACTAGAGATCATGTTCGAAGAATTGATAAGCTTAAATCTATCCCGTGAGAATCAACTGAGTCTTAAATTGCAAATAAGTCCCTAAAGTTTGAAATAAATGACATCTAAAGCTCTTATAGTTAATATAAATTAACTCCCCTTGAAATTGTGATCCGTCATTATCAAAATTCAAATTCGGAAAATTAAGTCCGTAAAGTTTTAAACAAATTGACATCTAGAAGCCCTTGCAGCCTAATATTAAATTAACTCTTTTTTTTCCCTATAAATTGTTCTCTATCCTCATTATAAAAAACTTTATCCGTTTATTCCGTGACTTATTTTGAAAGACCGTTTTAAAAGATTATTTGATGACGCTTTCTCCCCCTCAAATAATGACCCGTTTTCTATTTAAAGAGTTGTTGTCATTGTTTGAGTGGTCAAATTGTCTTTGAAATCTTCTTTGTGATTACTGAAAACATTAATTCATTGTGGAACGACAACTTTTTACCAATAAAAATAAGTTTACCTTTTTGAACAAATAAATGCACTGACTTCGTACACTTATTGATTATAGGGAAGCACGGTTGTGATGCAAAGTAATCACAAGCCTTTTGCATGGTCATAATATAGACCTGCCGTGAATAACTTCCAAGTTGAGAGGTCAAGTTTTCTTTTTGAACTACTTGCCTTTAAGATGATGTCGGGTTGATTTCTGAAATAATGAAGCATTTTGGCATGTTTTGAAAAGCTTTTTGAAAACTTCTACTCCGAACTTAAATTTATAAGCCTCGTATCATTATGAATGACCATTTCTAAGACGTAAATGTTATCGATTTTCAAATAGACATGTAGGTAGATACATATTTTTATTTTTTTCTGATTTTTTAATTTTTTCTTTTGTTTTTGTAAAATTTTATAAAAGTAAAATCTTTTTGGATTTTTTATGTTTTCATATATACATATAATACAGGATATGAGTTACCACCATCACTCGTCCGTTTCCTCTGCCAGACGTTTCAACGTTTCTGGAGACATGCTTTTCATACATAGCTTATCGATCAAGAAGTTAAATCTCTCTCGAGGCAAAGGTTTAGTAAAGATGTCAGCCAGTTGGTATTCAGTCCGGACAAAGTATAATTTCACGATTCCATTCTCCACTTGCTCCTTTATAAAATGATTGTGAACATCGATGTGCTTGGCTCGTGAGTGTTGAACGTTGTTGCAGCATAGAGCAATTGCACTCTTGTTATCGCAATACAGAGGGATCTTATTGAATTGAAAGTCATAATCTGTTAGCTGTGAACGCATCCAAAGGATTTGTGAGCAACACCCAGATAAGGCAATATATTCAGCCTCTATACTTGATACGGCAGTGCTCTTTTGCTTCTTGGACGACCAGCTAACAAGTTTATCTCCTAAGAACTGAGCGCTTCCCGATGTACTACGTCTAGTATCCTGACACCCCGCATGATCGACATCTGCATAAGCTGTGAGTGACATATCAATATCCTTCGAGTACCAGAGTCCTATGTTAATGGTTCCGTTAAGGTATCAAAAGATCAGTTTCACCGCTTATAAGTGCTTTTTGATTGGCTTAGCCTGATACCGAGCACATAAGCAGACAGCATAGTTAAGGTCGGGTCTACTGGCTGTAAGATACATTAAGGATCCAATCATGGCACAGTAAAGTGTAGCATCAACTTGTTTCCTCTGTAGATCTTCATCCAGTTTCTTGTTTTCAATCATGGGTGTGTCAACAGAATCAGTAGAGTTTAAACCATATTTTTTAATGATTTCAGAAGCATATTTAGATTGCTTTATGAAGATGCCTCTAGGAATTTAAGAAATTTGTAATCCTAAAAAGAATGACATTTGTCCCATCATTGACATCTTGAACTTAGTGGTTATCAGATTAGCAAACTCACTACACATGGCAGTATTAGTAGATGCAAATATTATATCGTCAACATAAATTTGTACCAGTAATAAGTCATTTCTAGCATGCCGTGTGAAGAGTGTTTGATCAACTGCACCTTTGGAGAATTGTTGAGAGATAAGGAAGCTTGACAGCATATCATACCATGCACGTGGTGCTTGTTTTAGACCGTAAAGAGTCTTTTTGTGAGGTTCTTACACATGTGATGGGCTTGTCCCTAATCAACAAATCCTTCGGTTGAGAAACATAACCTCTTCTTAAGCTCCCATTCAAGAATCGTTTGTGATGTCCCATTTAGTAGAATCGTCAGATTCTTGTGAAGAGCGGCACTTTGCTATAACTACGAAGATGCGCAATGGCCATCTATTCTACAATCGGGTGCATAATGATTCCTAAGAAAACATTTCCTTCTTCTTAGTCTGGAATCCTTGACAATGAGTCTAGCACTTATTTTTTAATCACCCTCCGACCAAATACATACTGTCTGTCTTGACCTTATAAATCCATTTTAGCTTGATCAAGAATACATTATCTGGACACGACACCAATTCTTAAACTTCAAGTCTTTCAAATTCATGAATTTCTTCTTGCATTGCATCGATCTATGATGGTTCGGTCATTACTTGTTTGAAGTTCTTTGGTTCTACTGAAGTTAAGAATGCATCATAATAACACCACATGGCATCAGTTTCAAGTTGCTTCCTTATAGATATAAAGTGAGAAGGATCACTGATCATGTTTGCTATTGGATGATCCTTAGTCCATCTACCAATGTGTTCTAATAGAGTGTGGAGTTGTCTCACATTTGATGATGATCCATGAGAAGTCGAGTCTTCATTAGGAGATTCATTAAGATGATCATAATGAAATGTTGGTGTTTTTGGTGATTCTTCAAAACCTTGAGAAATGATTGGAGAATGTTCTTATTCATGTGATGAGGGAATACTTGTTGATGGAGCATCCTGGTCAATGGAAGTTGACACAGGAGAATCAGCTAAAACTTTAGCTCTTAGAGCAGTAGCTTCTTGAACTAGAGAGACAGCAGTTGTTGGAGGATTAAAGTATTCATCGAACATTGGTTGAAACAAATGATCCCAATCATCTCTGTTTGGTGGAATGCAAGGTTGTTAAGAAATAGGTTTTAAACGAGTCTTGTACTGGATGTAGCAGGAGTCATACACTGAAGCCCGAGTCCTGAACTAAATTGTTCAGAAGCCATTGTTGTTAGCTCATCAAACATCACATGAATTGTTTCAGTAATTATCCAGGTCCTTCTGTTATAGATTCTGAACGCTTTCTTTACAGGCGCGTAACTAACAAAAATCCCAATGTCTGCTTTTGCATCAAATTTTCCCAGATCCTCATGTTCATTGGTAGGATAACAAAGTGAACCAAAGACATGAAAGAATGATAAGTCCGGTTTCTTGTCTTGCATAAGCTCGTATGGAGTTTTGTTGTATCGGAGGCGTATCAAAGAACGGTTTTAGGTATAACAAGATGTATTGATAGCTTCGGCCTAGAGAAATAATAGAGCTTTAGAAAATATCAGCATTGTACGAGCAGTTTCTACTAGAGTCCGATTTCACCTTTCAACAACACCGTTCTGCTAAGGAGTGTGAGCTACAGAAGTTTGATGCATGATGCCAACATTTTCATACCATTCACAAAGTGTTTGATTGACAAATTCAGTTCCATTATCTGTTCAAACATTTCAAACAATGGCTTTCAAACGAACTTGAATATTTTTTATGCATTTGATGATGGCTGCAGGAGCTTTATCTTTTGTCTTCAAAAATCTAACCCAGGTAAATCTTGAGTAATCGTCGACTATTACTAAGATATTCCTTTTCTCGTTAATATTAGCCACACGCATTGGGCCACACAAATCCATATGCAGAAGATATAGTTTCTCTTGGTTAGTGTCTTCAGCTTTGGGTTGATGAGAGGATTTCTTGCTTTTTCCTAATGCACATACTGAACATAAATGATCTTTTTGAAATTTAAGTCTAGGAATTCCTCGTGCAATACCGTCTTTAGCTAGCTTGTTCAAAGTACCAAAGTTAAGATGAGATAATTGTCGGTGCCATAACCAGCTCTTAGTCTTTGACGCTTCGGAAAGAAGACAGATCGAAGATGATTTAAGCATGTCATCAATGGAAATTGTGTACAAATTTGTGTCACGAGACCCTGATAGTAGATCAACACCTTCTAAATTGCGAATAAAGCAAGTGTTTTTCTAAAATGCAACTTCAAGATCCGCATCACAAAATTGTCTAACGGAAAACAAATTATGACCAAGCCTCTCAACGTAGTATACCCTTAAGATAATAACATTACCCAGCTGATAGTCACCATACCTCATAATCCTTGTAATCTGGTTGTTCTTGAATCTAATAGTACCCAAAAATTTACTGACAAAGTTCATGAGCTAAGAGTGATTCCCTGTCATGCGTTTTGAACATCCAGAGTCAAGATAGCAGAGTACAATCTGGACAACCTGTCATGACAATAGAAGAAGACGATGGAATATCTGTAGCATTGGATCCCCAAGTTTGATTGGGTTCCGAGTGGTTAGCATTATTATATTCTACAATCTTAGCTATTTTACTTGAACCTATGTTGTGAACATTTTTGGGTTTCCTGCTATAAACTTTTATCTCTGGTTTTTGTATTTCAGCTGAGTAGGAAGTGGTTTGCTTAGGAAGCACTACGTTAGTTGAGTTGATGCTAGTTAAAGGGCACGAATTACCAACTATAGTGAAGATTACAGCCTGTTGTGTTTCCACTTAAACTCCTACTTCATAAATCACATGACCCGTAGGATACACCAAACATTAGCTCATTTATGTTTCATTGCAGAATTAATAATGAAAAAGGAAATTATTTCCATTTTGCACAAGATCAATAAGACATTTATCATGAACATCATCAAACAAGCGATTTATTACACGTAGCACATTGAATTTCAGAATTCGCATTTGACAGTGACTTCATAACATCAACATCACAAACAGGTTTAACAACATGATTCTTTGATTAACTTTCCAGTTGAGGGCTTGTACTTTAATTCTTCAAGTTTCCTACTTGGTGTTTTTGCGAGATTATATCATACTTTTGTATTCCTTAAGTGTTTTGATCCGCAATTACTAGTAAAACACTTCACTCTTATAGAAGACAGCACAAGTGTGTTAGAATCTGATGTATTGAAAGACTCTACCTATTTAATGTTGCTTGAGGACATGATAGGTTCACTAAACCTAACTTTCTTGACATTGTTCATGGGTGTGACAGCTACCTTTTTAGTACTAGGTGTTATCGCATTAGGGCACGTATCTTGAACATATATAAGCAACTCTTAAATTCTTATGGTATGCCTACAGGCCAAGTCTAACTCTCTATCTAAAGGTTGTTTTGCCTTAGCATGTTCGACTATTTCCTGAAGAGTATTATCTTGTTCTTGAGTGTGTCTAAGATAGTTTAAGTGAACTTACCTATTTTGAAATAACCTAGGAGGCAACGGTACTAATTCAAGCTTAAACATGCCTGGAGCAATAGTGGTGGTAGAAGGTAGGTGTACAGCATTCTCATCAATTTCTTTCCCTTTTAATTTTCGTAAATTGTTTTTCAATGATGTTATCAGAAAAACCTTGTCTTGATTTTGAGCTTTTAAATCCTCATTTTCTATAGATTTTAAGTTTAGTTTGTTAATTAAAGAGTCACAGTGTTCTTTATGATGAACACGTGTCTGTTTGATTGAGTCAAATTGATCTTTAAAAACCTGTTTCACATGATTAATTTTATTACAAACACGCTCATTTTCAGAAAGTAATTTTGCCACACTGTTCTCTAGTTCTTTATTTATGGGCTCAAGTTCACATTTATCATGATTAACCTTCTCTTCATTAGTATGCTTTCTCAAAGATTTAATGGTATCCTTCAACTTACAAATGGTCGTATCTTTGTCTTGTAGCCAAGCATTCAAATCATTGATTTCAAAATATTCTTGAATTTCAACAGCATTTTGATTAACATAAGATTCATCATTTTGAAAAACTTCTTGTTTTAATTGCATTAACACTTTAAGAGAAATACAATGTTGTTCAAGTTGTGAGTGATTTTTCAAAAGATCATCATATGCTTGTTTTGATTTGGAAAGCTCAACATCAAGATTCAAACACTTTTCACATGAATCATACTTTTTCATTCCCATATTCACAAAATCATTATTCAAAGATGTAGAATTCATCACAGTTAACAGTACATCTTGAGACATGATTTTTTGTAAGAGTCGATCATTTTCCAAAAGAATTTCTTT
>BQNB010172226.1:3419-13486 GCA_026074375.1 Tanacetum coccineum
GTAAAACCCAACACAACATACGTTTGATCTCGGATCCAATTGTTGAGTGTGGGTTTAGTAATAGTTCTTGACTCCGGTGAAGTAAAAGCTGATAACGTGTAATACGGAGAAAAACTTCAAAGCCTGTGGAATGTACTTCTGTTGTACACTTTGCACCGAAGCTTGTAATATCGTTATCTCTAGCGTTGTAGAATAACATGGCTTTACTTTTGTAAACTTTGTCCTCAAATTTGAACTCAACCTTTAAAAGAAAAAGGTAATATTTTGAGAAAAAAAGATTAGAACTCTTTTGGCGAATACACTCAAGTGTTTTCAACAATTGACATTTTAGTTTATTAGTTGGTGGAGTTATACGAGAAAATTACTGCAGAGGACCATTTTGAATTGATTTCTCTTGCAGAGGACCGAAAAATCTCATTTTTCCATTTTGACCAAAGATTTTGATCTATAGGTGGAGCAAAATATGGATTTTGGAGCGAAATACACGTGTCACCGTCTCAGCATGCCTCGATTACATGAAATTTAAACGGGCCATAGCAATAAATGATTTCGCTCCATACTTGGAGCGAAATTAATTTTTTAATATAAATAGTTTCTAGTGGGATCGATACTCGTGCTATATTTATTTTTGAGGAGAAGATATCGCTCCATAGGTGGAGCGAAATCCCCTATGGAAGAAATTCAGGTGTAATGTTTCTTTTAGGGTTAGGGGGGGGTTGCCCCCCCCCCCCCCCCCCCCCCCCCCCCCCCCCAGTTTGGTTTGGCATTTTTAGAATTTGGTTTAGGTTTTAGAGAATGAAAAAAAGATTACGTGCATGTTCGTCGTTGTTTTAGCATTCTGTATTTGTTTTATATAATTATTTTTTCTATGTGATGTTCTGTTCTCTTAGTGAGCTTTACGTAATGAACAACATTTAGTTGGTAATGTAGTTTAAGATAAATAGATATTATGTATCAAAGGTGTGTCACTTGTTAGTTATTTTAAGTTTTCATATTTTTAGAGTTTTTGTTCGGTAAATGTATATAATTTATGAATTGTATTGTTACATAAAAATAACATTATTACCCCATTAAATAATGATACTACATAGGAAAAAAAAAACCCACCCCAGTAAAATGAGGTTACATGGTCCAACCTTATTTTCGACGATACGACTTAACATTTAAAACTTATAAAAAAACGACAAAACATGGTTGGGTGGTGGTTTTAAGCATAAAGCTTTTACATTTACTTTGAAGTTTGGATGATTGACGCTTTTCTTCCATGCTCCTCAGCAAAACTCATCTCTGACGATTTTCAAGTAAGTAGCCTTTTTCAGTTGCCCCTGTCATGCACCTAGAGCGTTGCGACCATCTCGATTAGTTGGTGATTTGGTAATGAAACAAGCATGTTAATTTCAGCCCTACGATTTTAAAAATCTATCAGCCAAAGCGATGCATCAAGCTTAAAATTTGTTCTTCCAGACAAGCCTCTTCATCTTGAGCTTCTTGTTAGGGGTTTTTTTTTTTTTTTGCCATAAGGACAGTTAATCTAACATCATTTGGATTTAGTTGCATTGTAGAAATAAGAAATACAATTAACAATGGTGTTTAATGATATTTTGTTTAAACTGAGAGGCCTGAGAGGCCTTAAGTTAGGTTATATGTGCATGTTTGAAACTAAGGTTTGCATTCCATTATTATTTATCATTTCAGAAACAGTATTGAATTGTCAATCATGTCTATTAAATAGCGTTAAATTTTAAGCGTTAAACAACCTTGTCATTAAGTATATAGTCTGGTGCAGTATAAAGTAAATGAATTATCAATTTATGTCATAAATCGCGTTAAATTTAAAGCCGATAAAAACATACCTGGTCATTGATTAGTCTTGCTGGTTGCAGTATAAAAGTAAATGAATTGTTCAAATCATGTTTCTTAAATCGCGTTAAAGATTTTAACGCGATAAACAACATTGTCGTTTGAGTATCTTGTCTGCGCTGTAAATGTAAATGGAATTGTCAAATCAATGTCATAAATCGCGTTAAATTTTTTAAGCGATAAACAAACATTGTCGTTGAGTAGTCTGTCTGCTGCAGTAAAAAGTTAATTGAATATGGATTGAGAAGTCTTTTTTGGTTATAGTTATTCAATAAAGTAAAAGCAGCCACACATTGATTGCTTTAAAATCTTGAATAACGAATAGGGTTTCATGTATAAATAAAATTATTAACGTGAGTGAGTGGTCAACTATATATACCACATTTTAGTAGTGTTCAACTTCAACAGCAATAAAATTTAATCCCTATTTTAATTTTTAAAAAGGCATTCAATGTCCTACTACACCATTATGGATGATTCACTTCTCACCGGAAGAAAATTTGTTGATGGGATTGTAGCTACGTAGATCAGTCGAGATTAAGCAATTTTCAAGCAATCAAATGGGAAATTCAATCTCTAACCAAAATGTTTGGGATACGACAAAAAAACTCAGTAACCTTTCTTTATATTAAGAAAAGTAATCGTAGTTTGTTCGGTCTTGTACTATTGGATGATGCTTACAACACCGATAGTTATAGTAAGCTATACTAAATTATCAAATTGTTACTACATGTGTATGTTTCTCAGGTGGATGTTTTTCCCACTTATTGTGGTCCGGGACCAACTTTGAAGATGGTGGTAACGAAGAAAAAAAAACAGATAAACCTTTATGTTCAAAGAAGTTATTTGGACTAGTAGTAACATGTCTGTTATGAATTAGTTGCATGTTTGATTTATGTTTTTCAGTATTCAAGGGATAGTTTGCATCCATCCACTATTTAGTGTTTGTTTGAATTTTTTTTTTGTTTTCAAAAGGATGTCATCAAACCCACGATTTGGATATTCACTGACATTGAATAATACTACTCAATGAAAAATAATACCACTCAATGAAAATGTCATTTATCGCTTCAAATTATACATAATTTATGACATGATTTGACAATTCATTTGCTTTTTTCAGACATTTATGTGATAAGGACATGACCACAACAACCTATAATGTTTTTACTATACATATATTATGCCTATTACACACACACCATAGCTAGGTTAACACACAGAACTTCTTTCAACTTCAAAAACTATGGATTATGCTGCAAATTCAGTACGTCAAACAATTCTTAGTAGACTACGAAGAGAACAAGAAGCTGAGGCCACACTTGCAGATAAGTTGTTGTGTGAACTGACTCGTGTTATTGAGCAAATGCAAACCCGTGAAATACATATAACGATGTTGCATGCTATGCCAATAACGAGTCTTAATAGCTACGGTTTTACCCTACTCTGCTAATGGACCCCAGACAAAGCAAGATTTACGTACCACGTACAACTTGAGGACAACAAGAGACGCATTGTTAAGAAGCATTGCTGAGAAGCAAAAATTCATTGACAATTACATGGCAATATAGAATCTATAATAATGTAGCTTGACACCATTATATGCCAACCATGTATGTTGTTGTTTGTTGTAGTTTTATGTTTCAAGTCGCCTAAATAAGGTTAAGCATCTACTACATTACATGTCGTGTTTTCGAATTGGAGCCTTTATTTATATAATATGATTTCTGTGTTACTGTGTTTTCTTATTAAAGCATCTAGTGTGTTGTAAACTCAACTGTGTGTTTCTTAACTTTTTTAATCTTGTCATTTAGATGGATGTTGACCGGAGTACATTTCAAATGAACTAGATAGCAAACATATTATATATTACAAATATCAACATACATTAATTACATAACAAAATTAAAAACAAAACTTAAAAAATAGTTAACAAAAGTTATTGATTGTTAAAATCCATATGATTAAACAAACTATTAGCTTGTTGATCTCTATATGTTACTGTGAGGTGTATTGTTGTGAATCATATTGTTCATACCTTGAGATTTTTGTGTGCGATGTTGCTCAGTATGGTTGAGATTCGTTGATGGGTTTTGATGGTAAGTTTGTTGCGCGGTATTGGCTTTGGTTCGTACAACTTCGTGATAGGTATTGGTTATGACTGATGGTTGCGATGGCTGGCTCAATTACATGATGGTTGTACATTTGTGATGGGTATTTGGTCTACAGTTGAGATGGTTGCTATATGTTGAAATATTTTTTAGGTGTGTTTTACAAGGGTGTCTGTGATCAACGGTTTTTTCATTGGTCACGTTTGTGTCCCGCTTGATGGCATCTGCTCAATTATAACTTTTGGCTCCTCACCTTGAGATCGTATACGATTTGTATTTTTTGGGACAAACCTGTTGTGGGTTGTTCCATTCGAGGTGGAATAGCAGGATGTATTTGGATAGGTAACTTACCATTCGTGCATATCTCCGACAAAATGAATTGATTCTGCGTATGTCCCTTGATATTTTTCTTTTTTGAACCAGTCGGCTACAAATTTCACACAATCGATAAGACCCAAAAACCTAGTCACAGCAATAACATGACCACAAGGTATCCCTGATAACTGCCATTTGCGACATTGGACTGACGGACATAAAGGTTAACTTTACGGTTGTGTCCGCCATCATAAACTTGGTATAGATTTGGATCAATGTCGTTTACAACCCACATTGCGCTTTTTAATTTTCTTTTATGCACCTTATCCCCTACCCAATCTGTGATTTCATGCTTTCTTAGTCGCTACAGAAGATAATAATATATGTTTAGTTTGTTATTTATTTTTGATAAGAAAAATCAATAAAGGTCTATTTAATGTTATAAATTGTTATTTACCTGCAACTTCTCGGCGTGTTCGAAATACCATTTTGTAAAACATTTCTCGATATGCGTCTCGGTTTAGCATGGTGATGTGATGGGAAGCTTTCTGTTCAATACAGAACACGCATTAACAGACTCAACACTATTTGATGTCATATAATTGTACCGTATAAGTGGGCAATGGGCTCTTGACCATCTTTGAGGACCGACTTCCATAAGCTTGTGATACGCATCAAGCTGAACTGTTTGGAGTATGTCCATGTTGCTTCTAAATTCTTCTGCTGTATACGATTTACATATTTTCCAGTATAGAGCTTTGGTTGTTTTTTTTTCAATGCTAGGTTCATCATTAGATGACGACAACATACAGCATGAAAGGCTAAAGGAAATTCATTGCGTACTGCCAAAGCTATAGAAGCATGCCTATCAGATATGAACAGTAAATTAGGGTTATCACCAATGCATTCTTTAAGTACAGACATCCACCATGACCAACACGGACCGGTTTCCCCTTTGCATATACCAAAAGCAATGGGTACAATTTGGTTGTTTCCATCCATGCCTACAGCTACCAAATTTGTACCCTTATATTGACCCTTTAAATGCGCTGCGTCGATTATAAGCAAAGGGCGTAAATGATTCACGAATGTACGAATCTGAAATAAAATATAAAAAAGAAACTATAGTAACGTACTAGCATTTTATTATTAAAAAAAGATGAGTTAGACTTACCGAAGCACCAAGGGCAATGAATAACATCTCGAAAACTCCTTCGTCTGTTTTGATACGTGTGACTGTCCCTTTGTTTTTTCTTTCAAGATTGTGCAAATAATACGGTAGCATTTCAAAGGATTCATATGGTGACCCCCTTATCTGTTCTAACCCATATTCCTTTCCTCTCCATGCTTGTTGGTAAGATATACTTGTTTTATATTGTGATAAAATATCTTGTTGTATATCTTTTCCTTTTAAAACACGCCTATTATCTTTTAACTTAGGATTCAGAATGTGAGCAATTACTTTTTTGTTTGCATTTCGGTGGTTAGGATATGTTTGAGTTTTGGGACACGTGTGAACATTATTCATTCCTGTAATTCGAAACTTATCTGTATCACCCCAACGTCTAGCACGAATTGACCATGCACATTCTTTAAAATGATAACATTTTCTTTCATACCTATCCGGAGTTGTTTTTTGTGATAAAAATTGGTAACCATCTTCTAAAGCTTTCAACCTAACTGCCAAGTCTAATGCTTCTTGATTGTCAAAAGTATTACCAATTTTAACATCTGAAACTTTATTGTAATGCTTTGAAATGACAGGTTTGGACTTGTATAGTGGTGTTTCTGGAATGTCAGACTTAAATGACATGAACTTCTTCCATTTATGGTGAATGGGTTGTGGGTTTTCATCTACACCATCAAAACAATGATCTTGTTCATTTTCATTTTCGTTGAATGATCCGAACGCAAAAGATGATTCTGGTTTTGATACTTCGTGCTCAATTTTTTGACCAGATTCATTGTTTTGATAATCATTGGATTCAAAATTACGATATGGGCCATTGTTGAAAAAAGACATATTACTATCGTTATTATTAAAATTTGATGTGTTTAGGTCTATATTAGATGGCCCAATGTTTTCGACAGGCGAATGTTCAAAAAATTTATAAAATATTTGGTTTTGATTGGTTGACCTAAAATTGGCAGTTTCTTCCTCTTTTTTGGGTTGTGAAACATACAAATGTGATATTTCATTAGTTGAACAAGCACATTCAACAAAAAATTGTACCTCTTCGTCGTCTGTGATGTCTATCATGCTGTCAAATGAAGGGAGTCTAACCGATAAATTTATTCGGTCATTTGATTCCAAGTTGAATTTCTTCTTCATCTTTTGGTATAACATTGAGTAAGACATATCAGCATACATAATGACACCCCGCTCTGTTTCATTAAAATGAATTATACATTTGAATCCATTGGTTTGTAAGATCCTGTTCTGAATGTTTGTATTTCAATTTATGGAAATGCTATATATAGTAAATGGATATTTCTATGTGTCTACTCATTGTCATAATTCGCTTGACATAGTACGTGAATTATTACATGCCATGGACATGTTATTATCAGTATAAGACTACAAAATCTGTCATAATTCGCTTTACATATTGCGTGAATTATTACATGCCATGGACATGTCAAATCATTAGTCTACTCATTGTCATAATTCGCTTGACATATTGCGTGAATTATTACATGCCATGGACATGTCATTGTCAGTATAAGACTACAAAATCTGTCATAATTCGCTTTACATATTGCGTGAATTATTACATAATATTCTATGTGTCTACTCATTGTCATAATTCGCTTGACATAGTACGTGAATTATTACATGCCATGGACATGTTAACTCATTGTTAGTATAATACTACAAAATTAAGACAATGTTCCGCTATATAAACCATACTTTGGTACTCTAATCATACACTTCTATATACAACAACATATTCCTCTAATATTTTCTTTGTAACTTGTTTACAATGTCCGAACAAATGTGATATTTCATTAGTTGAAGAAGCACATTCAACAAAAAATTGTACCTATTTCGTCGTCTGTGTGTCATAATGCTGTCAATGAAGGGAGCCCTAACGATAAATTTTTCTGGTCATTTGATTCAAAGTGAATTTCTTCTTCATCAATTTGGTATAACATTGAGTATACATATCAGCATAAAATAATTGACACCCCGCTCTGTTTCATTAAATGGAATTTTATACATTTGAATTTTTACATTTGAATCCATTGGTTTGTAAGATCTGTTCTGATGTTTGTACTTGCAATTTAGAAATGCTATATATAGTAATTGATTTTCGGTAGTTGTCAATCTAAATGTTCATAAATTCCGCTTGAAATATATTAGTAAATGAATTATTACATGCCATGGACATGTTATTATCAGTATAAGACTACAAATATGTCTTAATTTGCGTTTACAAATGCGTGAATTATTACATAATATTCTATGTGTCTACTCATTGTCATAATTCGCTTGACATAGTGCGTGAATTATTACATGCCATGGACATGTCATTGTCAGTATAAGACTACAAAAGCTGTCATAATTCGCTTTACATATTGCGTGAATTATTACATGCCATGGACATGTCAAATCATTAGTCTACTCATTGTCATAATTCGCTCTGACTATGCTTGTGAATTATTACATGCCTATGGACATGTCATTATTAGTATAGACTACAAAATCTGTCATAGTTCGCTTTCTTTGTAGTTCTTGATCAATTGACGCTTTTCTTCCATGCTCCTCAGCAACTCATCTCTGACGCTTTTCAAGTATGTAGCCTTTTTCATGTCTGCCCCTGTCATGCACCCTAGAGTGTCTACTCATTGTCATAAGTCTATATATGTGTCTACTCATTGTCATAATTCGCTTGACATATTGCGTGAATTATTACATGCCATGGACATGTCATTGTCAGTATAAGACTACAAAATCTGTAATAAGTATGTGTCTACTCATTGTCATAATTCGCTTGACATATTGCGTGAATTATTACATGTCATGGACATGTCAACTCATTGTTAGTATAATACTACAAAATTAAGACAATGTTCCGCTATATAAACCATACTTTGGTACTCTAATCATACACTTCTATATACAACAACATATTCCTCTAATATTTTCTTTGTAACTTGTTTACAATGTCCGACTACTTACCTTTTGATATCCAAGTCAAAATCATGAATAAACTTCCTGTTCAAAGTTTACTAAAGTTCCGTATGGTGTCAAAGTCATGGAAGTTTACAATCGACAGTTACATCTTCATCCGTGATTACGGTTCTCGTGAGTCTGACATGTGTTGTTTTAATTTAAAGTATAGTGTGGGTAACGAACATTTTATGTTTTCTGTAGATGGACAAATGTCCTTCACCCCCCTAAATACACATTTTCCACTTACAAATATAAAGCCAGTTACCACTTCTAAAGGGGTATGGTGTTTTTCGTTTGGTTCTCATCTAGGGGCAATTCTTTGGAACCCATCTATAAGAAATTTTTTGGGAATAGAACTCCCTTACATGCCAAGGAGGCCAGCAATTGAAAAAATCGTTTGGGGTTTTGGTGTCCGGCCTGACACATTAGACCCAACAATACTGAATATTTCTATGCCGTTTTACGAAGACGGACCATGGCATGTGCTAATGTATACTTTAAACTCTGATACTTGGATTTTACTTGGGAATTACCGTATGCCTCGTGTGGGTATAAGAATAAAACGATCGTGGGGTCTAGCAGTTGTAGGTAGTTGTATTTTCTGGGGTTGTTCTAAAACGTTTTTTAATGATGATGGTTCTTCTTACAAACTCTATATGCTTGTTTCTTTTGATTTGATTAACCACCAATTTAACGTATTAGACATACCTACTGAGTTAAAAAACCAACTTCCAATTCCAAGATATATTTCCAAGCTAGGAAACTCTCTGGTAATTTCAGGAACCCACCTTTATTATGAAAACCAATATCTATGTGCATGGTCATTACAAGTGGAACCTATGGTTGTAACATCCTGGAGTGTGCTATTCATCATTCCCTCCCAAAATATTACGAAATTAATTGGATTTACTAGGGACGAAGATCCAATTGTTGAAGTTAATAGCGGCCAAGAAATGCTTCAAACATTACAAGTGTACGACCGTCCGTCTCAACAATTTCATAATGTGGGTATCGAAGCTAATGGTGGATCGTTCTTCATTGGGCCATACAAAGAATCAATAATTCTTCTAAATGGGCGTTGAAACTTTATGTATGTTGTTTTATCTACTTAATGTATGCGATTCTAATGTCTTAAATGTTTGTGTCGAATAAAATGAATTTCGGTGATAGTTAGGAGTTGGAGTGTTTTCACCTCCATACTCTATTTCTCAGCTACATAACTCTCTTATAATTTCTGGAAGTTTTAATTTCGGTGACATGAGAATTATTTATGCATGGGCATTACAAATTGATGATGGTGAAGTTTCATCGTATAGTATGTGTGGTATATAACACGGGTTCGATTCTTGGATCGGGCTAGTTTTTAGAGAGAGAAACACTAGAGAGAGAATAGCTTAGAGAGAGAAAGTGTTTCTTGTAAATGATTATTTGACTAGCTTATCTCTTCCAAAGTTGGAAGAGACTATATATAGTACTTACAATATATCGGGTATTTGTGTTTGTTTGTGTTTGACTATTTTTCTAAGTTTGCGAGTGTGTGTGTGTGTGTGTTTGTGTTTGACTATTTTTGAATGTTTTGACTAAAAACGCAACCCGCCGCACAT
>BQNB010172227.1:0-13486 GCA_026074375.1 Tanacetum coccineum
ATTTCTATCAACTTTCTCACTCCGAGTTAGTTGGTATTAAAAAGGTGGCAGTCTGCTCCAGCCTCCGATTACTAAAACTAAAGTGCACTATTGAGTCTAGAGCCAAACGAGATCATCCATAAATCTCATTAGGACACTTGTCAAAATTATGCATGATATGTCACGCAATATGAATAACAAGAAATATATTAAGAGTCCTACGCATTATCCTTGTGATTTTGCCAGAACATCCGAGTGATACGTAAGTATTCACAGTGAAGATGGAAATCCTGCTTGAGCCAACATCAAACAAGCTCATGGTAGGTGACTTGTGTGATTCTATACGAATCAAGCTAGTGACAACTAGAAAGAAACGGTGGTGCGATTCTATTTGAATCAAACTTGTTTCAGGATATGAATTAACAATTGGTGAATTTTGAAATGCTTAAAACTCTTGATGTGTCGCAAAAAACACTTTAATAAGTGACACATCGATTGATTTTTCAAATCAATTTTTATTTCAATTAGTGAGATAGTAACTCACTAGTTCACTCATATCGTGTTGTCTGCTTTGAGATGTTCCAGTAATGAGAACATGCTGAGTAAGATGAATCTAATACATATGTGTTAGAAAGATTCAATGCTTAAGCTGGAAATCCTGTCAAGGAGATTCTTCTTAAATTGAATCTACCTGATCACATGTCGATACTCACAGATTCGAAGGTTACTCCAACCAAACAAGAGCGAATGACAAAGCCATATTTGTCCCCTAGATTTATTGCTAATTGTTTTATTTCAGGAATATATAAAGATGGACGTGGAGGTACCTGGCTCCAGTAGACTTAGAGATTCATAACCACATGCTCATACTCGACCGACATTTATAAAGACATCATAAAAGCTCAAGTACATGTTTCAAGACTTCCGCTACTCTGATACTATATGTCCTTCTTGAAACGAAGTGTTAAAGTTAAAGAACTTTAAGATAAACACATCCTTAAAGCTTTCAAGTTATCATATCAAGAAAAGTATCAGCATGTAGGTCCAAACTCACAAGATCACAAGATGGCAAGATTACAAAACGATGTAAAAGAGGTTATATTTGGTTGATGATCTCAAGGAGTTCACGATCACATTCTATCAAGTCAAAGATACAAGTCGAAGCCTAAAAGTTAAAGATCAATACAACATATCACAAGTTAAAGATTGAAGTTAAAGACTACGAGCTCAAGACTAAAGTCAAAGCATAATATACTAGGTTTAAGTTTCTGTAAATTGGAGTCACCTCCCTTAGGGGGAGATTGTTAGAAACACAAAAAGTATCAGTCACTACCAATATAGTTAGTCGTAGCTCGTATATTAGTCAAATGTAATATTAGTAAGCTAGCCGGGCCAAAGATACATGGAAAGCCCATAAGCAAAGCCCATGGCCAGTTACTATAATCCACACATGGAGAGGGTGTTAGTTGGTTGGTTAATTCACACATAATCTAATCTTTCATTCTTTCTTACTTTCTCTCACTAGAACCTTTCTCCTATCTACTTTCTCTCTTTAGAATTTCTTTATAGTTATTTGGTGTTATAGATTACTAGCATATTCTACAACAAATATTTTTCTTGCCTCCTTGAATACTTGTTCACATATGCTTGATCAATAAGTGCTATTAGTCTTGATTATTACTAGGACTTTATATGCTTACTTTCTTGCTAAATGTTATAGTCTTGGTTGCCATAAAAATTAGAACTTGCTGCAAAATGGCCACAAAACAGTCTAATTTTTATCATTTCCTAAAAGAAAACAAAATCTGGACTTTCTAGATACTTCCAGGTGGCGGCCCCCTTAATGATAAAGGGGTCGGCCATGTATTTAAGGGGACCGGCCACCTGATGCATGATTTTTACTGTTTATTTATGCTTTTTTACCCTCTTTCACCTAGACCCAACTATAATTTCCTAATACTCACCAACATTCCTTAGAGTTGTTTTCTAACAGTGTCCATCCATTCATAATCACATCATCTTCCTAGTATAAATAAATCCTCATCCTCGACATAATCACCACATTAAACTTGTCCTCTCCAATGTCTTCCCTTAACAAACCTCTACCCAAACCTTCAACGGTTGCCAAAATGTCTGTAAGACCCATATAGAGAAAAAAGTTGAACCATTGTAACTCTTCCAATGAGGTTGCTGTTAACTTACCGACACTAATGCCCAAACCACAATCTCCTATCAATAAACCATCACAAGCAAACACTCCTACTACTCATTCAAACCATATTTCACTACAATCTCACTCACTTCTACTTAGTGATTCTTGTGACACTAATGATGGACAAGCTTCAATTCCACCATAAAGCGTCAATCAATATTAACTCATACAACCCTAATTTTCTCACTTACTCATCAATCCACATGTTGCTAGTATGCTTTACGCTCAAATTCCACCCTCTCCTTAAGGTGACAACCTCACTCAACCTCTACTTCTTCCATCTCTAAGTAGAGAAATGCTCATGAATGACATTAATCAACTTCAAGACCTATCAAACCTCCTAGCCATGCACCTCTCACAACATAACACTCCCTCATCACCTTATTCTCCTAACTTACCTCACACCCTCAACTTGGATCAAGTTGAACAACATGTTGGTTATTATCCTTGTTGCATATTTACCAAAAAACAATTCCTAACCTTGAGTGAAGATATCAATTGGATTGAATTTCTTCTTACTCGACCACAACCACCACCTCAAATCCAACGTGACTATCCTCCAACAACCACCTCCGCTCCAAACTCTCCACCAACAACCAACTAAGCATGATACATGCTGACTTTTTCTCGCTTTTAAATAAATGACCAACCCTCTCCTTTTGCAAGCAAGTCTAATGATTTCCTATGGCAATCTAGGAATATTATGACCTTTATAGTTTAATTTTATGTATGTTATGCTTTAAGCATATTATTTGATGTATGCATGATTGTGTTTTATACACAATTTCTATGTTTAATGAATGATCTTTGGTATTATGCTTTAAAGTGTAATTTTTTTTATCTTGCATTTTTTCTTTCTTTGCTATATGTTAGAAACATCGGTGTTGTTGTTCTAACTTATTTTTATAGCAAAGTTACCATAGCTCGATTCTTTGGTGCCCTCGAACGAGGGGGAGTACACATCAAGGGGGAGATTTTATTCCGTCGGTTTTACTTACATTCATCGACGACACCTTTTTGATTCTACAAAAAGGGGGAGAAATGGAAATAAAACTCAATAAATACTTGTTTAAAAATAATTTTAATTTTAATGAGTTTAGATTTTGTAATCATAAAAAAGAGGGAGATTGTTGATAGAAATAATGTCTAAAAACGTTATTAATATTTTTCGACCTCTTTACGTTTTGATGATCACAAAATGTAAAAACAATTAAATGTAAAATTAAACATAAACAAGTAATTAGTAGTAAATTTTTATTTTGAAAATTTAATCACTTAAAGGTATGAATAAATAAATGCTTAATGCATTTTATGATCAAATGAATTTTTATTTAACCTCACATTTTTTATAAAAATGTCACAAACATTTTTATAACTTTTACAAAACATTTTTAGATTTAAAAGAAATGTTTTATTCAAATAAATATTTTGAATTCAAATTTTCTACTTAAAAACGGTTAGAAATATTCCAGAAATATCTCCCCTAAAAAAGACAAAACGGGAGCGTCCAGGCTGGGCGGCCCCCTTAATTATAAGGGTGGTCCCCTTAATTATTAAGGGGACCGGCACCCTAATTAAGGGGACCGGCCAGACAAAAAGTCAACTCAGTTTGCCTATAAATACTGGACTATTCCCCACTGATTTTCTCACCTTTTGCACACACTTTCTTTCTGTTCTAAATCAGTTTATACTCTCCTTTCATTCCTTTGATCATTTAATCATAAAGCTTTGTTTCTAAGTGATCCAAGCTTTGATCCTCAAGTGCAAGAGAAGAATACTTCCTACCATCAAGTGAAGAAGTATTATAGCTTAGTGTGTGTCCTTGCAACCTTGTTGCAATTGTATCATATCTTGTAAATCATTTGTGTATATTGTGAAGGTGTGTATCGTAGTTGTGTATATTAAGTAGATTGTGGTGATCATTGTAAGTATAGTTAGATCGGGGTGATCTTAGTAAGTAGTGTTAGATTGGTGTGATCAAGATAGTGTTTAGTTGAAGTGAAGTTGTGAAGAGAAGTATAGAAAGGTTGTGAAGAAGTTGTGAAGTGAAGAAAAAGTTATGTGGTGAAGTGAAGTAGTGAATTGTCGTGAAGTAGTGTGGTTAGTTGTGATAGATTGGTTCTACCTAGGATTAGAACTCGACATTTCGCTTAGTGTCGGAAATTGGTGTAAGCTAAGTTGTGTACGGTTTTCTCCGCCTAAAGGGAGTTTGTTGACATAGTGAAGAAAACTCTCGAGTTTGGAGCTCAGGGAGTGGAGTAGGGCGAAGAAGTGCTTCGTTACCGAACCACTATAAATCCTCGTGTCGTGGTTTGATCTTTCCATCTCTTATCTCTTATCTTGCATACTTACTTCATATCGCGTCATTACTTATTTGATTAGTTAAATTGTTCATATTGTGCACATTGTGGATTCACATAAAGTCGAATCTAAGTTTTTATAATCAAACTAAAGGTCAAATTAAAAAGCGGTAAACTATTTAAACCCCCTCCCCTTCTAGTTTTCCACATTAATGACATCATGCTTTAATTTGAGTTGCTATTCTAAGATTTCGGTATGAGCAAGAAAATAATCTTTATTTTCTTTCACTTTTATTTGTTCACCAAACTCATTACTTTTTTCCTCAAAAATGTTTACTTGATTATTCAAAACATCATTTTGATCTTGTAAAGATTTGTTTTGATTCTCCAAATCTTTGCTTTGTTGATTTGCTTTCTCAATACGTTTTTGACATTTTGCAATCTTTTGATTAAACTCAGCAATCAATTTATTAACTAAATGATCTTTTTCTTCATAATCATTATGATCAACTTCTGACTCATCATCATCTTTTTGAGGCACAACAAGATTTTCATCAAAAATTTTACTAGCAGATACAATTGCATCATGAAAAGTTTCCTGGTCATCATCATTGTCCACAAATAAACCATAATTAGTTTCAGTCTTATCACAACACTCTGAAGTTTCAATTTCATATTCACCTTCAGAATCAAAGAAATAATAAGATACCTTAGCAAGAGTTTCTTTGTCAAATGACGAGCTTTCCTCTGAATCAGAAATAATCTTTTCCATTTTAGCCATGAAGACCATATTAGCACTTAGCTTTTGATCTGAATCACTACTTGACTCTATCCAAGCTTGGTCCTCAGCAAGAAGCACTTGTTTATCACTGTGTTTCTTTGCTAGCAACATCTTTGTCTTGTAGTAGTGGTAGTCCTTAACCTTTTCTTTCTTGAAATCTTTGTAAAATGTCCTTCCTTATTGTAATTGTAACACTTAACTTTGCTCATATCTTGTTTCTTCCCATCTTCTTTCTTATCCTCTTTCTTTTCCTCTGACTTCACATACTCTGGTTTCTTGTTTGTTGAAGAAGATGTTGAAGAAGTTCTCAAATTGTTGTTCGTTGGTTTAGCATAAAATTTCTTCCGATTAAAAGCTTTTGCTAACAACACTATGATCTTTTTCAAATCATTGATATATTCATCATCACTTTCTTCTGAATTTGACTGAACTACAACTTTCTCTCTGCCTTTACTTATTTTTGTTTTCTCAACAACCAAAGCTAATGGATCTGAAGTAACAACAACTACTTTCTGCTTAATGCCCACTACTTCGTTCACATCACTTTGGTTTTGCTTTAGAATGTTGTAAAGAGCATCAATGTTCATATCCATCAAGTTCTTTGTTTGTCTTATCTGTGTACCATATTGTTTCCGTTGTAGTAGCAAATTGTTTAAGAACTTGTAATTCAACTCACTATTATCTTTCTTATACCCACATTTCTTCAAATTATTAATCACTTGTAAGTATCAAAGATATGTATCAAGCAACTGCTCTCCTTCAGTATCCTTGAATGTCTCATACTCATACAAAATTGCAGCTTTCCTATCTTGTTCACCATATTCATAACCATGCATATGCCTTTCAAGTGCATCCCATAACTCGTGAGTAGTATCGTTGTTGTCGATATAAGAATAAATGTCATTTAGAAGCCCTTGAATCAAAAGAGACCTTACAAGACGATTAATCTTTCAAATCCTTTTCTCTTCAACGGTCCACAATTTTGGGTCCTTAAGAACAGGAGGTACATTTGGTGCAGTTCTAGCTAATGACACTTGAGTAACAACAAGAATTAATTGTCAGCATGAGTAATAGACCTTATCAACAATTCACCACCCGTTTGCTTTTCAAGATAGTTCATAAACCTTTCACGCCATTGACAATATTCACCCGATACAACAATGGAATCCGCATTGTCGAACTAACCATAATCACATCACGACTCATCTTGTCTTAAACAAATATTAATACCTCACACTTTCCTTCTAAATATTAATTCATACAAATTTCTTTCGCTAAAATTTGAAATTCACTTTAAAATTCAATTCTAAGATTAGTAAAAATACAAAATACTTATGATGTCCCATAATTTTCAATTAATCGGATCATGGTCGGGAATTTGATAATGAAGTACAATTCGGAAACTATTGTGAGTTAAACAAATTCTCATATTTCTGCCAGCTCTCTTACTCCACAATCAAATGGGGATGTAGAAAGAAAGAACCGCACTCTACAAGGAATGAGTAGAACCATGTTAAATGAACAATCTATTCCACAAAATTTTTGGTATAATGTGGTCGATACATCAACCTACATAATAAATAGGATCTCCATTCGACATATTTTAGGAAAAACCCCATACGACTTATTAAAAGGAAGAAAACCAAACCTAAACTATTTCAAAGTATTTGGAAGTAAATGCTTCATTCTTAATACAAAGGATTACCTCACCAAGTTTGACCCAAAGTTGTATGAAGGTGTTTTCTTAGGATACTCTCAAAATAGCAAAGCCTATATAATTCTTATTAAACATACAATGAGAGTCAAAGAATCCTAAAATGTGACATTCGATGAAACTCCTCCCCCGTCTAAAACATCACCTTTAGAGGATGATGATTTAGTCGAAGAAGAAGCTATTGAGGTTAGTAAAACAAGACCTTTGAGAAATAATCTCGAAGATAATTTTTTAGAAAATAATGAAATTATAAACATAAAAGAATCTAAAAATCATCCATTAGAAAATGTTATAGGTAATTTAAATCAAAGAACTCTTAGATCACAAGCCCAAGACAAAAGTATTTTCTTTTGTTTTCTTTCAACCATAGAACCTAAAAATATAAATGAAGCACTAAAGGATGAAAGTTGGGTGATAACGCCCAAATTATACATATTTCTATGGGAGTTATTTATGTATATTTTTGATCAAATACGTGAACTAATGGTACTGTAATTAGCTTTGAATGTGCTTATATGTCACTTGAAGACACTACAGGCCCAAGCTCAAGAATCTATACATTTTGGGAGGCGCAATACAAGAAAAGAAAGATTTCTAGCTAAAATTCATGAAGTCTGCCGCACTTATAACATTGTGCGCCACACTTTCCTCTAAAGCCAAAACCGCCGCACTTTTTCCCAAAGTTTAAAGAATTAAAGTCTAATAAATGCACCTGCATTTAACTCCTCAAAACCGCCGCACTTATTTGTAAGTGCGCCGCACTTCCAGTAAAGGCCATTAAATGCTATCGTATTAACACCCAAAGTTCGCCGCACTTTTTCCTAAGTGCGCCGCACTTTTCACCCAAACTTGCCTATAAATTGAGGACGAATTTTCATCCTCAAATCAATTCCTCCTCACTATCCATCTCATTCTACAAAACATCCCACACACATACTTCCCTCCTTTCACCAAAACACCTCTTCCTTTGAAGAAAAAGATCTAACGATCAAGAACGAAGACGTTTTCCTACTTAGTTATTGAAATAATGGAAGTTTATGTAAAGTGTACTTTTGTTATGAACTCCTTAGCCATGAGAGGCTAAATCTCTCATGACTACTCGGTGAAGTTACGATAATGAATAAGTGTTTGGTATGATCTTGATCGCTTTAATCTTAAGCTTATGTTGCAAACCTGTTATATCTTATCTTACTAATTTTTTGCTTATCAACTTAGATTATATAATCATATCGGTATAGGTCGAAAGACCCGTTATGATCTATGTGGTTTTAAAGATTTGTCTATGGTTTTTAACTTTTGTACCGAGAAATCCACTTTCGTAAATTGATAAGCAAAATAAGTTTTGATATAATAATAACTGGATTATTTGAGTGACACATTTGGTCTAGTTAACTAAATATAAGTCTTAAGTTAACCAAGTTAGTTTGTGAAAACGTTTTCTGACGAGAAATCATTTTATAAATTAAAGTCTCATATTCGAGGTCAAATCATTTCCAACACTTATAAGTTATTTTTCAACTATCCGAGTAGTCATCACTTATTAACTTTGGTAAAACTAAATGATATTTCAAATTGTTAAAGTGTACTTTCTTTCTGATTATTTGAACACTACTCTAATCCATGTGGAACGACCTGGTCTTACCTAAAAAGATTATACTACATACGTGGGTTTAACTTCTACCCGTGTGTTTCCATATAATTATCCGGTAATTTTCGTCTTATAAATTTAAAGCTTTTGAAACACATCAAAGTTTTTGGCGCAACTGCCGAGGATTTCTTAGCTGTTCTATAGTCAAACTCTAGAAAATTACTTTAACCCCCCCTCTTTTTCAAAAATTACCGTACAGTTTTTTGGCAAACTGACCCAAATAATTTCTCTCTTTGATGCATACATGTGCTTCCAATTCTGAACTAGTTGAACCGTTACCTGAACCTGAACGTACTCTGAATCGAAGACTTCGTCAATGAAACAGAAGAGTTCCATACGATCAAAGAAATAATCCACCACAACACCCGAGAATTGTCTACCCGCCAGTTCTTAACATCAACTACTTCCGTCACTTTCTTGATATTCTTTGAAATTATGATCCAATGGACGATGAACCCATGTGGGCTGCTGACCATGTTGTCGCTCCGACTCCTGGTTCCGCAATCACTATTCCTGAAACTGCTAACGAATTTGCTATCAAAGGTAACCACTTGACTCTTGTCAAAGGAAACCAATTCGATGGTAGAACCAAAACCGATCCTCATAAACACATTCATGAATTCCTCAGAATCTGCGATATGTTTAAATACAGAGATACTGAGAATGAAGCCGTCCGCCTAATGATGTTTCCCTTATCACTCACTGGAGAAGCAAAAACATGGTTGGATGAACTCAACGAAGGAACTATCGAAACATGGGATGAACTTCGAACCGCTTTCATTAGCCGTTTCTTTCCCCCAGCTCTTTTCGACCGACTCCTCGGAGAAATCCGAGCTTTCTCTCAACATGAAAACGAATCTCTAACCGATGCTTGGCTTCGTATGAAGGAAATGCTCCGAAACTGCCATGGTCACAATCTGTCCAAGGGCAATATAATTAAAATCTTTTATCACGGTCTCAGCGAAATAACCCAAGAAGTTCTAAATGCCGCAGCTGGTGGTATTTTCCTCTATAAAACACCAAATCAAGCTTATCAGCTTCTGGAAGATAAAGTCTTACTCAAGCTCGACTGGGCTAAAAATCAAAAAACCAAACCATCTCTTAAAAAAACCGTTGCTTTCGCCGATGAAGGTAGCAGTAATTCTAATACTGACAAAATTATGGCCCGAATGGATGCCATGACCCTGAAAATGGATGCTCAGTATAAAGAACTCCAAACCCATGCTAAAAAAACAAAACCCGATCTTGATGAAGATAATATACCTATGTCCCGAGAAGAAGAAGCCAAATTCATGAAAAATTTCATAAGACTCTTTTTTACAATGATTATCGGACCGAACTCGAACCGATAATTTGGCGTTCAAACAACGAAGTAGTTACAATCGAGACCACAACCGATCCAATACCGAAGATAAACCAGACGATCTTCACAAACAATTTAACCGATTTCATGAATCTCAGCAAATCGACCAACCGCTTTTGTCAAGAAACATTTTTTTTTTTATTTTTTAAAATTGGATCTTAAAACCCAACTCGAAACCGTTGCTACAAATCATCAAGCTTCAATTCAAAACCTTGAAACCAAGTTTGACAGACTTGTTGACAAGCAATCTGGTCGACCTTCTGGATCTCTTCCAAGTAACACTTAACCAAACCCAAAAGGACACAACTCCAAAGCCTACCAACCACCACAATCTCGCAATGAGCATATGAATGCCGTATTCACAAGAAGTGGTAAATCTTACAAACCACTAATTAATCCAAATGATCAACAAAATGATTTTGGAAACCTTATCAATTTTGATAGCGATAAAGAAGACGATGAACCGACACCACAACCGAAAACTCAAAATCCAAAACCAGTCAAAGAGATTATGTTACCCAAACCATACAAACCAAAAATTCCATATCCTCAACGTCTTAGGAAAGGGAAAATGGAAGCTCAATACGGAAAATTTCTTGACATGATCCGCGTTGTTCGAATCAATGTACCTCTTATCGATGTCTTAGCCGGAATGCCTAATTATGGAAAATTTCTCAAGGAACTAATAAGCAACAAACACAAAATCGAACAAATCTCTGCCGCTTTCTTAAGCGATGAAAGTTCAGCAATGATCCAAAACAAAGTTCCACCTAAACTCGGAGACCCCGGAAGTTTTCTTATTCCATGTAATTTCAACAAAACCTTCTCCTGCAATGCCTTAGCCGACCTTGGTGCTAGCATTAACCTTATGCCATATTCGCTATATGCGAAATTATCACTCGAGACTCTTAAACCTACCAAAATGAGCGTAAGATTAGCCGATAGATCATTCCAATACCCTGTTGGAATAGCTGAAAATATGCTCGTTGAAGTTGGTAAATTTACCTTTCCTGCTGATTTCGTTATTCTCGAAATGGAAGAAGATAGTAAAGTTCCCCTCATCTTGGGATGACCATTCCTTCATACTGCTGATGCAGTGATTTGAGTTAAACAGAAACAACTCAACCTTGGAGTTGGAACTGAATGAATGATCATCAATATCGATTCTGCAATGAAACACTCTTACTCAAACGATGATACATGTTTCAGTATCGATGTCATCGACAAAATCTTAGAAGAAGATTTTGATGCTCTTTTAGACGAAGGTAGTAAAATCCTTCATTCCATCGAAGGAACCCTTCTCGAAGAAGAAATCTTTGCTGAATTTGATGAATTCATGGCAATGACTACTGATGAAAACTCTAACTCCGAATCCGACACCGAAGACCCACCGTTCGAAAAAAATCACCATCAATACTGATTATAAAATCAAAACATCTCTTGAAGAACCTCTTACAGATCTTGAACTTAAACCGCTTCTTGATAATCTGGAATATGTATTCCTGGAAGAACCCTCTTTTCTTCCTGTTATCATATCATCTCAGCTATCCAAAGAAAAGAAAAACAAACTCATATCTGTTCTTAAAAAGCACAAGCAAGCCTTTGCTTGGAAAACGACAGATATTCCTGGTATCTGCCCATCATTCTGCAAACACAAGATACAACTTCTTGATGACAAGAAACCCGTTGTCCGAAAACAAAGAAGGTTAAATCCGAACATGTAGGAAGTTGTTAAAAAGAAATCGTAAAAACACTTGAATAAAACCGATAATTAACCAATTGCCGATATGTCCTGTGGGTTAGTCCTATCCACTGTGTACCAAAGAAAGGTGGTATTACAGTTGACACCAACGAAAATGAATTTACTTGTACTAACAAAAACCGTTACGGATGGCGAGTATGCATCGACTACATAAACTCAATGAAGAAACCGCAAAAGATCATTTTCCATTGCCTTTTATGGATCAAATGCTAGAAAGACTCACAGGAAATAAATATTTCTGTTTCCTCGATGGTTTTTCCAGATATTTTCAAATCCCTATCGATCCTAATGATTAAGAGAAAACAACATTCACATGTCCTTTCGGAACATACGCTTTTAGGCGAATGCCTTTGGGGCTATGTAATGCTCCTGTCACATTCCAAAGGTGCATGTTGGCAATCTTTCACGATATGATCGAAGAATCCATCGAAGTATTCATGGATAATTTTTTTGTATTCAAAAACTCTTTCGACACATGCCTAAACAACCTTGATAAAATGCTCCAACATTGTAAAGATGCTCACTTGTCCCTTATTTTGGAAAAATGTCACTTCATGGTTAAAGAAGGAATTGTGCTCGGACACAAGGTGTGTAGCGCCAGACTTAAAGTCGACAAAGCAAAAAATCAATGTAATATCAAAACTTCCACCCCTTACTAATATCAAAGGTATTAGAAGCTTTCTTGGACATGCTAGTTTTTACCGACGTTTCATTAAATACTTCTCAAAAATTGCTCAACCTCTAACTAAGCTACTCGAAAAAGATACTCCATTTGAATTTGATGATGAATGTCAAAAAGATTGTTTGGGAATTTTTGAGTAACTACTGCCAGTACTACTTACTGCAGCCAGGTTTAAAATTAATACTAAACTGTTAAAGTTTAAAGAAAATAGTCTAAGATATTATTAAAATCTAGTTGTAATAGTTAGTGTTGTCATAACAAATGTTATTACTGCATAATAGTTACGTACTGTTAGTATTATATAGTTAATTACTTTAGTATTATAATAGTTAGAGAACTGCTAAAGAGATATGCTTGAGATATATTAGGATAAAATGCATTATCATTGTAACGTGTTTAGGTAAGCCCATGTAGGGTTGTCCTTGTTTATAAAAGGAACCCAAACGGCATAGTAAGAATTATCAAATCAAAGTTAGTTTATTCTGTAAACCAATGCAGAATCGTCGCAATCAATATATCTAAAGTTATTAGTAATTCTTGTTCTTCTTTGTACTACAAGTTAGATTCAGCATATACATTATATTCACAACACAATCATAGTTTCTCTTATAGTTAGTTTGGATTTATCCAGGCTAACTAAGCTTTAACAAGCTAAAGAAGATCTGTTTATTGGGAATTCACAAGTGGTATCAGAGCTTGTAAAGAAACTCTGAATAAGAAGAACTTTATCAGATCTAGATCTCTTCCTATAATACATAATGTCTGGTGAAGAACCTACAACACAAATAGCACTAGTAGAATCTCCTCAAATGGTGTCTACTGTAAAACTTCCTATCCTCAAAAAGGGTAAATATAATCTTTAGAGCATGAGGATGGAGCAGTATCTCACTAACACAGATTATAGTTTGTGGCAAGTGATCTTGAATGGTGATGGTCCTATACAAGTAACAACTAATGAAAATGGTGTTGAAACTAAAGTACCTCCAAAGACTGCTCAAGCACTATTACAAAGACAAAGAGAAAGAAAAGCTAAAAGCATTTTGCT
>BQNB010172228.1:0-13486 GCA_026074375.1 Tanacetum coccineum
GTGTAAATTTCCTAAAGTTACCCCGCCTACCCTTTAGTTTCGTTTATTACATTTCTTACCCTGTCTTTCTTAGAAAATTAATTAGATTTAATTTTTTTTAGAAATTAGTTTTATTAAATTAGGGTTTGGTTTTAATAAATCAAATTAGAGTACAATTAGTTTATAAAAATTAGGGCTTTCTGTTCCAATAGATTTCTGCACCTTTGTAGTTTCTTAAAACCATTTTTTTATATTTTTCCAGTTAAATTTGTAATTTCTAGGAATTAAAATAGATTTAAGTGAATTACTTTTTCTTAGAAAAAAGTTTTAGCTCGCATTTTTACATTTTGTGCATTTAAATTTCGTGTTATTTCATTATTTTTAGTTTGTGCTATTATATTTTGTAGTGTAATCAATCATTCAAAAAAATCCTTTATCATTCTTAACTTGAATCCGAATTATTCCTAAATTCTCAATTCACGATTTCGTTGGGACACGACCCGAGGAAAAGTACTTCCCGGATAAAAAATATACAAATTGTGTTTTCTTTAGTGAGATTTTTACCTTATATTTCTCTTGTTTGAGAAGTATTTTAGAAAGAATTATTACGGGATTAATACTATAAGTATATTAAATTTGTTTTTCTACCATAATCATGTGTCATCGTGTAATAGGTTTAAAGATTATGGTAAGCGCAAAGCTTAACGGTTAAAATAAGGAGGCTTTCGGGTTTTGTCAAATATGCATTCTGATTCCACTGTGAATCTACAGTCCATGTGGCTTTATCCAATGAACAAAATCTGCATCATGACTCTGGTATAAACTCCACGTCATTCGTATGAAACAAAAATTAAAGCATGTGTCAAGGCGTCATTAAAAATGCAATTAATAGAAAAGAAAATTACAAATCTGGCCTATTTGGTGTGGGAACTAATTAAAAGCATGCACTCTTTTCACTGTATTAACTTCACGTCTCGTGAAACAAAATTTTCCAACATACTAATTTTTCACAAACTGTCACAGCCCGACAATGGCAGAAACTCGGGAGTGCAACGTAATGATCAATCATAACACAAGATACGATATAAAGAAAAACTACAATGCATAAACTTCAAGTGTTACAAAGACCATCCACCTCGAACAAACCTCGAGTGATGTCCTAATTTATAACCAAATCCATAATCTCTTACAATTCCAAATGCTCGCACAGGGGTCTAAATCCAAACTTAAACCAAACTTCAAAATACTAAGAACTAAACAAATAAACAAGCAAGCTTCACATGAAAAATCCACTCAGAATACTTCTAAGCCTGCTATCACATATCACCAACCTATTCATCTTTCACATCACCTGAAAATGATACTCAAAATTGTCAACAATAATGTTGGTGAGCTCGTCGGTTTGACCTTAAACCCAAAAGCTGTGCCAATATCTTAAAACAGTGGACAATAGTGCAATATGATAGTGAATATATGAGAATTACCCATGACTTAGCATCCTCGCTAATCATGTAAGAATGACCTAGCATACCCGCTAGCCGATCACCATGCCCTAGCATCCCTGCTAGTCATGAAAACACAATATGTCACTTACGCACCTAACGGGCCTACCAGTTGGAGCATTATATTAGGGTAGGACCACAATAGACATGGCAAATCCTTGCCAATCACCTTTGTCTGGCCAAACACAGTACACGCAAGTAAAATCACAACCCTTGCTTGCCAAACACAGTACATGCAAGTAAAGTTGCATCACATATATTCACATAGCAATCATAAGCACATAATTATCCCAAAAATAAAACCACATTTCGCACAGTTCAATTAAAAATAGTTCAAAACACATTTGAGTATCATTTTCCCCTAACGAAAAAACAATAGCAAAATGGGGCTACGAGAACTCACCTCAAGCAAGTCTTAAGCAACTAAATCTCAATCATACAAGCAAATGCAACGACGTCCATACACGACCTAGTCCAGTTAATGTCTCATTGTTATCATTCATTTCCAAAACAATCTTCACGTTTGATGCATAGAGGTTAGATGCGTTGTACAATTACCCTTAACAGTTTAGTGGTGTGATGGTTGATGACTTATTCCAACAATCACATCAATCACATAGCTCAATGATACATACTTATACAATTTAATGAAATAGTTAAGTAATATAAGTAAATATTTATAATAAATAATTATACATATATATATCCCGATAAGTCTATTCAGTAACCTTAGTCATCGTAAAAATATTCATAATATGATTGAAAATGAAACGTTTACTTGTAATAAACATATTAGAGAAGTTTCGAGAAAATTACATTTTTCGTCTTTTAGTGAATTTATTAAATAAATAAAATAATTAAATAATATCATATTATCAAAAATCATATTCTTAAGTAAAATTTCTAAGTATAAACTTTTTATGAAATTTCGACATGACTCGTACGTTTATATAACGTTTTCCAAGGTTTCAAACCATAATTTCAAACACTTTTCAAAATTTCGACACTTTTTTGACAAAATTCTAAAATCTCAATCTTTAACGTTTACTAAAACATTTTTCCCAAAATAACGTTCAATATCACTTCGTAAATACATTTCACTTTCGAAAGTCCGTCAAATACTCTTAAAACGACTAAATATCGCTTATTGGGCTTTAAGGCCCAATAAAGGTCCATAAGGTATTTATACGTCTAAAAATACGATCCAAGCTCAAAACCGAGGCCCATTTATATACATAAGCTCATACTAATAAGTTGAAAATAACCCGGACGACAATAAGCCAACAAATAAGCCACGACTTATTTGTGCTTAATGGGCTGCGAGCCCTAAAGCTCAAAAAACTAGTCCATAAGCTTTAAAACAAGCTTAATAAGCTACGATACATATTCGGTTAACACCGTAAGCCACAAAAATAGTCCGCGAATATACACAATATAAAACAAATAACCAAAAACACATCCCTTGTGTTTCTTAAATAAGCCGCGAGCATATAAGCTCAAAATAAGCCACGAAAAGCTCACAAAATAAGTTATACAAGCTACTATACAAAATAAGCTATATAGCAATATATGTTTTTCAACCATCACGACCCCAATATCAAAACAACAAAACCCTCTTTATTTCTTTTTTTTATTCGACGCAAACAAACACCCCTTTTTTTATTCGTTTCGTTTTCAAAAATTGATTTTTACGACGATCAACTTGTACAACTAACATCTATGCATCAATATAAACCCAAAAGGACAAACAAAATTTAAATTTAGAAACTTACAAGAAAATCTTCAAAAATATAAATTTCGACGCGAACCGGACAACCCAATCGTTGTTTAAATGAATACCCGACTATTAGAATCAACCCGAAAATACTCTATATCACCACGATCTTGATCAAAGTTGGAAAATATAAGGATTTGTTTAGTGGCTTATTTCGGACGCAATGTGTGTGTGTGTGTGTGTTTTTGATTTTTGAAAATGAAAAAGAATAATCTGAAAAGATGGTGGAAAGAATATTAATGTACAACCTTAGGACAAGATTAGCTAAAATTAAGCCCTCTTGTCCCCAAGGCTTACACGCCAAGCTTAAGCATCCTAGGAGGGTTCGGGTCTTTCTTTTCATGTCGGGGTCACTTAAAAACTCAATAACTCGATCGTAAAATATTTCCCGAAGTTATTTAGCATTTTTATTCACTTTAAAAATACTTTTCCAATAACCTAGAGTATTTACATGACATATTTACAATACATACTCCCCAAAATCTCTTCTGGACATTAACGGACATGTCGGGACTTGTTTTTTTGGCATTTCTCAAATTTCACAAGTCAACCACCCGGAACTTAACTAACATAATAATAACCTCTAAAAGGACTATTATTCACTATAAACCATAAATTACCACAATTCTCATAAAATCACCACCGTCAACACGGTACAATATCTGAATAAACTGACAAACGTCAAATAGTCAAATGATTAAAAATGAAATATTCAGATGACAAAAAGGGCAAAGGTTACATTCTACCCCCCTTAAAAGAATTTCGACCTCAAAATTCAACTACTATCATCACTAAACAAATGCGGATACTTTAGTTTCATCTGATCCTCATGTTCCCACATGAATTCAGGTCTACGTTTTGAATTCCATCGAACCTTGATGATGGAAATTCTACTCCGCTTCAACTTCTTAAACTCTTTCTCTAATATCTCCACAGGTTCTTCCACAAAATTTAACTTAGCATCAACTTGGATCTCATCCAGTTGCACTTGTAGTGTTGGATCTGTCAAACACTTATTAAGGTTTGACACGTGGAACGTGTCATGAACACCATCTAACTCCTCAGGCAAATCTAACCTGCAGGCTACGGGGCCTACTTTTTCAATAATCTTAAAAGGTCCAATAAATCTAGGTGCTAGTTTCCCTTTCTTCCCAAAATATACCACACCTTTCTAAGGTGAGACTTTAAGCAAAACATAGTCACCAACACTAAACTCTAGAGGTTTCTTTCTCTTATCAGCATAACTTTTCTGACGATCAAGTACAGCTGTAAGTCTATCCTTAATCTTCGAGATTTTCTCAGTGGTCTCCTGTACCAACTCAGGTCCTATCAACTGACCTTCTCTAACCTCAGCCCACATAATTGGCGAACGACACTTTCTACCATACAATGCCTCAAACGAAGCATATCTCACACTAGAATGATAATTATTGTTATACGAAAACTCAACCAACGGAAGATGGACATCCCAATTTCCCCTAAAGTCCAGGATGCACGCTCTAAGCATGTCTTCCAAAGTTTGAATAGTACGCTCACTCTGACCATCGGTCTGAGGGTGGTAAGCCGTACTCATGTCCAACCGAGTTCCTAATGCCTCTTGTATTGGCTGCCAAAACCTTGATGTGAAACGGCTATCACGATCTGATATGATCGAGATCGGCACACCATGTCTAGCAACTATGTTATTCAAATACATTATAGCCAATCTATCCATCTTATAATCCTCATGCATAGGTAGAAAATAAGCAGACTTAGTCAATCGGTCCACAATGACCCAGATTATGTCATGCCCACTACTAGTCCTAGGAAACTTAGTCACAAAATCCATAGCTATTCTTTCCTATTTCCATTCGGGAATCTCAGGTTGTTAGAGCAAGACAGATGGCCTTTGATGCTCAGCCTTAACCTTCAAACAAGTTAGACACTTACTAACATACACAATTATGTCCTTTTTCATACTCGGCCATCAATACCTATCTCTAAGGTCATAATACATCTTATCAGCTCCTGGGTGTACAGAGTACTTTGACTTATGGGCTTCATCCATTATCAGGGTTCTCACATCACCCTTCAAAGGCACCTATATTTGATCTAGGTAGTACAAAGTCTCATCACTTCTCTGTTCTATCATCTCATCCAACCTTTTCTGCAATCTTGTAGACTCATCCACAGCCTCCTTTTAAGCCGCCAGTATCCTATCCTTGATACTCGACTGAAGGGTCATATTCATAGCTCTAACTCTCTTAGGCTTTACTCTTTCCTTTTTTACTTAAGGAATCAGCCACCACATTCGCCTTACTAGGATGGTAGCGAATCTCACAGTCATAATTACTAAACAACTCTATCCAGCGACGTTGTCGCATATTCAACTCTTTTTGACTAAAGATATGCTGAAGACTTTTATGATCTGTATAGATGACACTCTTTGTCCCATACAGATAATGTCTCCAAATCTTAAGGGCAAACACAACTACTCCCAGTTCCAAATCATGGGTCATATAATTCTTTTCATGAATTTTTAACTGCCTAGACGCATAGGCTATCACCTTACCTCTTTGCATCAACACACATCCTAATCCTAGGCCTGATGCATCACAATATACCATAAAATCTTTCAGACCATCAGGGGGAGAGCTAGAACAGGCGCATTACACAACTTATCCTTTAAAGTTTGAAATGCCAATTCTTGTTCCTCGCCCTAATCGAAAGTCTTACACTTCTGAGTCAAGATAGTAAGAGACTTAGCTATCTTAGAAAAGTTCTCAATGAACCTACGGTAATATCCAGCTAATCCTAAGAACAAATGAACTTCAGACGGAGTTCTAGGAGCTTTCCAATTCTTAACAGCTTCAATCTTACTAGGGTCTACATGAATCCCATTACCATTTATCACATGCCCAAGAAACTGCACTTCTCTTAGCGAGAATTCACACTTAGAAAACTTAGCGTACAGTTTCTCCTTCTTGAATAGTTCCAAGACTAACCTTAAGTGTTCTACATGCTCCTCTCGAGTCTTAGAGTAGATTAGGATATCGTCTATAAACACTATCACAAACTTATCAAGATAAGGTATCAAAGTTAAAATAAGAAAAGTAATACCTTTGTAGCGTGATTGGTAGAATCAAATGGTGACCTTCACCTTAACACAACACTCCCAATGAAACCAAGTGATCAATGGAGATCACCTCTATGATGTATCCACACTACACTTCCTTGTATACCAAATTGATGCTAGTCTTAACCCCGTAACCTTGTAAAATACCTTTGAATGAACAAGATACAAAAGTTAGATCAAGAAAACAAAAAACACACCCTTGTATGTGTTTGTGTGCCGTATTATATAGAGAGAAAAGAGGAGAGAATATCTCCTAAATTTTTTGTCAACAAATCAATCAAAATAAATGGAGAATGTTATCAACTACCTCTTTAAACCATTCAATAGCTTGATCTCATCACCTTTTCTTTCTCAAATTGCCGCCACCCGCGAGCGACGGGTGTTGGTGGGATTTCTAAACTTTTCAAATCCAATAAATAAATACACTACTTATTTATTAGAAGCCCAATATTAATCCTGAGTTTCATAGGTTATTTATATACCGTAAATACAATAAACACGATATATAAAATGGTACCTCAGTGTATTATGGTGTGGAGTACCCCATAGCTCACATGTCTCTACCATGAGAGCAAATAGTTATATGCTCTCTCTATCAGCATACTCTAACAGCTCCTACTTTGTGTAACAGTCATAATAATGCAATTATTATACAGATCAGAAAGGTTAGCATCTAGCAACATGCCAATGCCCCTAGAGACATATGAGGATAGTTTCTTACACATCTCATTTAAATGGTTTAGATATCAATCATCTTTTTGTTATAGATACTCTGATGAACATTTGACATGGATCATAAGTCATTCTTATGTTTAACAATTTTGTTTCTTGATATAGACATTGAACTAGATTACCAAATTAATCAAGTATCATCTTAATTACATTTGGGTATGGCCACACATACATCTGTTCAAATCATTGAGGGGTCTAGTAGTATCTTACTCCATAACATGTGGAGGAACAAATCCTATTTTGACTACATGTATCCGTACGAGAAGTAGAGTTCATATCCCATACCTGACTCATCACTCTACTCTATATAGCACCTCCTCAACAGGTCAGATCGTTGATCCTATCTAAAGATTGACATTCCACACACACAAAACCTACTTGCATCTCAAGTCTGGGGATGAGAGACATAATCACTTGCGAGATTCACTATTGACGCCGATCCATGTAGTGAATACTCATAGGTTGGGTCAGTCCAATGTTCATCCAATGAACAACATATGAGTTTGGCGGTATCATCCTTTAATATTCATACTGTATGAATATAACCAAAACACTCACATTTGTCTTAATTCAATGATGCTCCCGTATCATTAACTAAAAATGGACGATTTAGAATAAATAAATTATTCATGGATTTAAACATGCTAATATAGGACACAGTATTTATAGAATGAAAATGATCACATCAAGTATATCAATTCATTATGAAATAAAACTGTTTTACATCCCAATTATTCAAATACTAAAATAAACAGATCTACATGAAACTACCAGCTGGTCTAAGTCCAATGCTCCTAGCATGCTCAACATGTTTGGTGCAAGGCATTGGTTTTGTAAGAGGATCAGCTAAGTTGTTATCCGTATAAACTTTGAGAATTTGAATATCACCTTTTTGAATAACTTCGCGAATAAAATGATATTTTTTTCAAAAATGTTTGGCACCCTTTTGAACACCAGGTTCGTCGGCTATGGTAATGGCACTTGCGTTGTCACAGTACATATCCATAGATTTATCAATGTTGGGGACAATGCCAAGGCCATAAATGAATTTACGTATCCAAATAGCTTCCATTGCAACTTCAGCAACAACTATGTATTCAGCTTCTATAAAAGACATTGTGGTAGTGCTTTGCTTAGAAATTTTCCAATCAACAGCACCTCCGTTCATCACGAAGACAAACCCCTTTTGAGATCGAAGGTCATCCCGATGAGTCTCCCAACTAGCATCGGTGTAGAAAGTAACACCCATCTCAGTTGTGGAATCACCACCAAAAACAAGAAACATATCTTTAGTATTTCTAAGATACTTCAGTATGTTCTTTATAGCAGTCCAATGACTTTTTCCTGGATTCTGTTGGTATCTACTCATTAGGTTATGAGAGAACGCTACATCAGGTCTAGTGCACCTCACATCGTACATGATAGAGCCTACAGTCGAAGCATAAGGTATTCCTTTCATTCGCTTCACCTCTGCCGGTGTGGAAGGACCTTGAGATTTTCTCAAGTCTACATTGGGTTGCATTGGAATAGTTCCACGTTTGGAAGTATCCATCTTGAATTGTTTCAAGATTTTGTCAATGTATGCATTTTGACTTAAACTGATTAATCTCCTAGATCTATCTCGATAGATTTTGATTCCTAAAATGTATGCCACCTCACCTAAGTCTTTCATGGCAAAACATTTTCTAAGCCAGGATTTTACATCTTGTAGCATTGGAATGCTGTTTCCCATGAGTAATATGTCATCGACATATAAGATTAGGAAGACAATGATACTTCCACTAGCTCTTTTATATATACATGGCTCATCGGGATTTTGAGTGAAACCATACTTTTTTATCTCCTCATCAAATCTCTTGTTCGAGCTCCTAAAAGCTTGCTTAAGTCTATAAATGGATATTTGAAGCTTGCATACTCGTCTAGGATGCTTAGGATTCACAAACCCCTCAAGTTGCACCATATAAACGTCTTCGTTTAGGCGACCATTTAAGAAGGCGGTTTTGACATCCATTTGCTAAATCTCATAGTCATAATACGCTGCTATGGCTATGAGAATCCTAATAGCTTTTATGTCTGCAACATGCGAGAAGGTTTCTTTATAGTCAACCCCATAGGTTTGAGTGAAACCTTTTGCTACAAGATGAGCTTTATTGGTATGTATATTGCCATCCATATCGGTCTTCTTCTTGAATAGTCATTTACTCCCAACAGTCTTACAATTCGGAGGAAGATCAACTAAATTCCAAACTTGGTTGTCTTTCATGGATTGCATTTCCGCGTTCATAGCTTCAAGCCACTTTTCGGATTCAGGATCCGATAATGCAGCTCAATAGTTAGGAGGTTCCCCATGATCTCCTAACTTATGTTCCTCAGCATCTATATAAAAACCATATCGTTCAGGTGCTTGAGGTATACTTGCGGATCTACTAACGAGAATTACATCAGTTTGAGGTTTTATAGTGTCGTATTTGACCTCATGTTGATGTAGGCTAGTATTCTCAGAAGGTTGTGCATCTTCACTTTGAATTTCATCAGAGTCTATAGTGCTCCCACTTCCTTCTTGTTTTATGAGATTAGTCTAAAAAAAACTCAGCATACCGAGCCACAAAAAATTTGTTCTTAAGTGGGTAGTAGAAGTAGTAACCCATTGTTTCCTTTGGGTATCCTACGAAGATACACTTGATAGATATGGACTCAAGTTTGTTTGGCTTGTCTCGTTTAACTAGCGCCTCACAACCTCAGACTTTTAAGTAAGACAAATTCGAGACTTTCTCGTGCCATATTTCGTATGGTGTCTTATTAACCTTCTTTTGTTGGAACCATATTGAGTATGCGTACAACAAACTCTAGAGCATAGCCCCAAAAGGACATTAGCAAAGTAGTTAGACTCATCATGGATTGAACCATATCAAGTAAAGTTCGATTTCTCCTTTCCGATACACCATTGTGTTGTGGTGTATAGGGAGGAGTAAGTTGTGAGATGATCCCACGACTCCTTAGATGATCTAAAAATACTTGACTTAAATAATCGCCTCTTCGATCTGATCGAAGTGCTTTTATAGTCTTTCTGAGTTGATTTTCTACTTCGTTTTGAAAAGTCTTGAACATTTCAAAAACTTCATGTTTATGTTTAATCAAGTAAACATAACCATATCTACTGAAGTCGTCAGTAAAAGTAACGTAGTAGTTAGCACCTTCTCTATATGTTGTTCTAAATGGTCTACATACATCACTATGTATGATTCCAAGTAGATCATCAGATCTTTCACTTGCGTGAGTGAAATGCTTTCTTGCTATCTTGTCAGATATACATGATACACATACGTCAAAAGATTCATCATCAATTAACTCAAGCATCCCATCGTGTTGTAGCTTCTCAATGCATTTCTTGTTTATGTGGCCAACACGACAATGCCATAGAAAAGTAGAATCTAAGTTGTGCTTGGTTTTCTTGTTGCTACATGTGTAAATAGAATGTTCATTGGACATATAATTATGCATATCAATTTCAAAAATGCCATCGTGTGGAAAAGCATTAAAATAAACTATATTATCCTTAAAAACTGAAATAACACCATTATCCATAAATTTATGACGAAACCATTATCCCATAAATGTGAAAGTGAAATAACCCCTCTTGTAATAGTATGGGAAAAATGACAATTATCTAATACAAGAATCATTCCACTAGGGAGGATAAGATCAAAGCTCCTTATAGCTTCGATAGTTGTAGTGTTGCCATTGCCAACATACATATCCAAAGCTCCTTTATTCAACTTCCAATATCCTTTAAGCCTCTGGATTGTATTACAAATGTGAGTGCCATATCCAGTGTCATAAATCCAGGTATTACTTTTAGGAAATGAGAACAGTTATATCATGAAGATACCTGATGTGCCAGATGCACTGGCTTTGTTCGTCTTCAACTCTGCCAAATATAGAGGACAGTTCCTGTGAGTCCTAAACTGAACAGATCATTGCAGCCTGCTAAGGGTGATAGCCAACTTGTATAAATACAGATTGACTATAGAGAAACATTGACTATGAATACTTATTGTATATGCGGAATCTACATAATAGTATTAAGAAGAACAATATTAAACTTTGATTTGTATTAATCTGATTTAAGTGATTACAGATTACTAACTATGAGATATGATTGTATGAGATGAGATATATATTGAACTGGTGTCTCTAACTATACCGTGAGGGTTCCTTTTATACACTAAGGAAAACCCTAATCTTGGCTTACAAAACGCGTAAAAGATAATACATATCTTTTCCTATAATATCTCATACATATCTCTTAAACGGTACTAACTATTTTATACTAACGGTACTAACTATCTGAGCAGTACTTAACACTTTGTACTGTCAGTACTAACTATAACTAGCGGTACTAAGTATATAACTAACGGTACTAAGTTAGGAATGCATAATTCCCAACAATCCTCCCCTAAACATGATTGTTGAACTCGTTTAACTTCATGTTTCTTCAGGTTATTCTTCTTAAGTTCTTGGAGGATGTATCCAAACACTTTAACAAATCTTGATCTGATCTTTAAACACTATCCATCTTCATCAGCAACTTTGTCTTTTCAGCAACACAGCAACATCTTTTCAGCAACAATCCAACTAAGTTGGCTTTGTAGTTTTTGGCAAACTACCAGCCATAAACGGATTTGATATTCCTTTACCAGTAGCCGTTTGCTCTGGGATAGTCAACTCTTTATTGAAAAATATGGTGAGTTAATTACCATACAGTTTTTGGTAAACTGTCAACCATCAACGGAATTGATTTGTCTTTACCAAATACCGTTTGCTTTTGGACTAGCCAATGCTTCATTGCCATAACATGGTGCATTGATAAACCATATAGTTTTTAGCAAACTATCAGCTATCAACAGATTTGAGTAGTCTTTACCAGAAACTGTTTGATCCTGGACTAGCCAACTCTTCACCATGAAGCAAGGTGAGTTGAAAACCCTATAATTTTTGGTAAATTGTCAACCATAAATGGATTTGAGAAGTCTTTACCACAAGCCGTTTGCTTATGGACTAGCCAGTTCTTATGCCTATTAAGCATGGTGAACTGATGACCATTTGTTGTGTGGTGGTTAGCCAACACCCAAACCCTTCTCATCTTCATTTACAACATTACTTTTCATCAATCTGTTGCTTAATAAATCTGATCAAATCTAGGGCAGCAGTAATTTCTCTTTCAACCTCCAATCCAAGATCAAACATTCTTTGCAATAAATCCTTGGAAAGAGAATACCTTCTTTCAACTAACATATGGATGACTGCCCCATCTTTAAGTTCTAGTATGTGAACTCCACAAGCTTCATACAATCTCCAAGTAACAATCTCCCAATCTTGTTGATCATTCCAGAAATTACTTTGATCATTTTCTTCAGTTGAGGATTCCATCATTATCTTCAAATCTCCCCAAAGAATCAACTCAATTCCTTCTAGTGTAATTTCTGAGTACTGCTCCATCACCAAGTCATACAAGTGAAATAAATCTTGTCTATCAAATACATGTAGTACCTCCAATAGACAGTTGAATGCTCTGAAGTTCCCATTGGCTCTGTAGATAACAAGATAGTCCCCATCTGGTGATGATACCTTGTTCATCCTAACAATAAATGATTTCTTCTTTATTATATCACTATCGATGGTACCTTCAAATGTAACAATCTTTAGGTATTCTCTGTGCTCATCATTACTATCAACATCTGGTTGTGGTCTTTTCCTTTTCCCTGCAATCATCTTCGTATGACCACCCTTCCTTTTCTTTGTACCTTGCTCTGTCACATCTACCTTAGCAGGTACCTTTGTTGTGTATTCTTTCTTTGGAGTTTCTTTAGCAACTTTCTTATTTAATCTCTTCAGTTCAAGATCTTTTGCTCTTTCATCCATCTCCTTAATCTTTCTTTCATCTTTAGTGGAACCAACAACAGTGAAACTTTCATCAAACCTTTTCACTTTCTCATATAAAGCTTGTATTTCTTCAAAAGTTTTGCTCTTCAGGTCTGATTGTTTCTTGTTTCCAACATGTTTCAAATAAGTCATCATCTGATTCCTAAGTTGAGTTCTTGTAGGAGGTCTATTCCTTATTGTAATAGCTCTTTGTTCTGCAAGAAACCTTCTTTGAGTTGCAATTGTATCATGAAAGAATCTTGCTCTCTCTTCCACAGTGAACTGCTCTCTCTCTCTCGCTCTTCTTCTTGAAGCCTTAATGCTAGAAGTCTATCAGCTTCTATTCTTTCTTTGATATCATCAAAGTCTTGTATAAGAGTAGCATTTGTAGCTTCTTCTTTAGCTAATCTTTTCCTTTCTTCTTCTGTTTCCCAATCCTCTTGCATCTTTCTTGCAATCTCC
>BQNB010172230.1:0-13486 GCA_026074375.1 Tanacetum coccineum
TTTCGGAAGACTCGATACCTTCGGGTATTGAGAGCGATTTAGACTTGGAGGGGGATATCATTTTTCTTGATAACTTACTTAATGATGATCATATTCCCGATTATGAGCATTTTACCTTCGAAATTGAGCCCGATGCACCTGTGATAAACAATTTTGATGAGCTTAATGAAGATGAATGTTTTGACCTAGGGGGAGGTGAGATTGATGTTTCTCAAAATGTTGAAGATGACGATTCCTTCACATTTGTCATACGGACTTTTTTTTCCGTTTCTCACCTACCTTATGGATTCTCCTTTACTTCTCTCCACCGGGAGTGAAGACACCATTTTTGACCCCGGCATCTCCACTTAGAGCCGGTGGCATCTCATCGGGATGGAACTTTCATGTGCTTTAATGTTTATCCAAACATTAATGAAAGCCCGATTGAGATTTTCTTTTCCATTTTGCTCCCCCATGGACAACTTAATTCGGGGTCGAGTCAAGCTCGTGACTCGGTTAACAAAAACAAGCATTTCTATCTTCTTATCTATTTTCTAACAAATGATGTGAGGAGGCTCGCCTTTTCCTTTCTCGTGGTTTATGTTTTGTGATTTTATGTCCAGGATACCCGGATTTTGAAGACTCTCGTGCTCATGGTTTTGTTCATTCATACATTCGAGCTTCATATCCTCAGCTTCATTTAGGGAATCCAATATCCTAATCTATCGATTATCGTTTATCTTTAGTATACTTAATAAATTGCTTTAGATTTGCGTAGAGAACCCTTAATACTTGAATTATGCCTTGAAATTAGTATGGGGGTGACAGTCTCACATTGAGGACAATCTAGCGATTTGATTTTGCCTGCAGCCGTTGTTTTCGGGTAATCCCGTTTTTACCACCAAAATTTTCAAAAAAAATGATTTTTTAAAATAAGTGTTTTTATCACAATTTTGACTTTCCTGCTGGGTAGAATAAGAGTAAATTTTGACCCGATCAAGCGTGTTGAGCTCTAGCTTGTTCCTTAACTTTTAGGCTAAGCGTTCGCAGTAATTCGCGAAGAACAAAAAATGATAGAGTTAAATATGAGTTAGATGCTAAACAAGGATTAGTTGGAAATCTTAAAAGCTCATGTATGTAATTTGTGGCTTTTTTCCCATAAGCTCTTAACCGGATTAATAATACGTATTGTTTTTGAAGATTAAACTTAAATCAACAATTTTTATGTAGTATATAGCAAAAATTTTAGTCTTAGTTCAAATTTATAATTGAATTTTTCAAAAAGAAGTCTTCTCTATATAAAAAAAAATAGTAAATATTTATATAATAATAATAAAAACTGTGGGCTGATAAAATTTTACTGCCTCTTGCCGGCTCACAACCGATGTGGTAGTCTTCTAAAGAAAGTCCATAGTAAGAATAAAAATCCGAGACTGATAAAAGTTTGCTGCATCTTGCCGGCTCACAACCGATGTTGCAGCCTTCTAAAAGGTCGAGGGTTACAATTGCATAAATGTTATGTTTAATATTAAGTTTGAATTAATAAATAGATTTCTTTTTGTTAAATTCAAATGTCTTTGAACTTTGACTATTCTATTTTATAAGCTATGAATATTCGAGAAACTTGAGAGTTTTTGAAATTTGAGGTCCGTGAGTCCCGATACTAGTCTTTGTGGGGTGTCAAAAGCCTGGTCACTTAGCCGCAAGGTTGGGATGTGCCGAGACGAAAGTCGCTACATGGGATGATCTCGCCTTCAAACTCATTATTCTTTCATGGAACGTGAAATATAGAATTTTGCAAAATGTTGATCCACGGTTGAAATTCAAAATAGCACATTCACCTAAGATATAATAATTGTCGGGAGTGAAAAGTTCACAAGTTGCAAATATGAGTAGTGTTATCATCTTAACTGATATTTAAACTGTGATTTCGTTTTAAGCTTGGTTTGGAGCCAGTAAAAAGTCGAGAACGATGAATTTATCCTTTTTGGGGGCATTTTCGGATCGAAATGCATCTTGTTCTATGATCCTTAATGGTTATGAAAATAACGAAAGTCAAATTAGTTAGTTGCTAAAATATATAAAAAAATAATGAGAAAAAGAGAAAAAAACAAAAATATTAGTGGTAATGAGCGTATATCTTCAATAATGGTAAAAATGGGGCTTCTATAAACTCTTGATTCTTTAATTCACCTCAATGAACACTTAGCTACTTTTTGAGGTAACTAGTCGAGGGGATCGAGATTCTTAGTTTTCTAAGTGCTTACCTATAGCATTGCGTGAGGACACGGCAATAATGGGCATTCCCAATGAACATCAGTTAAAGTTTAACTCTATAAATGATGCTAAGAAGTTGCTGGAAGCTGTTGAAAAGAGATTTGGTAGGAATGCAACTACAAGAAAGACTCAAAGGAATCTCTTAAAGCAGCAATATGAAAACTTTACTGCTCCAAGCTCAGAGATGCTTGATTAAACTTTTGATAGGCTTTAAAAGCTTGTGAGTTAGTTGGAGCTTTTAGATGAAAAGCTTTCACAAGAAGATGTTAATTAAAAGTTATTAAGAAGTTTGTCACCTGAGTGGAACACACATGCTGTTGTGTGGAGGAATAAAGCTGATTTAGATACAATAAGCACGGATGATCTCTACAACAACCTCAAGGTGTATGAACCAAAAGTTAAAGGGATGTCTAGCTCAAGTTCAACCACATAGAATATGGCTTTTATGTCATCTTCAAATAACAACACTAGCAGTACTAATAGAGCAATTAATACTGCTCAAGCAGTTAATATTGCTCATAGAGTTTCTACTGCTAGCACTCAAGTTAATGATGCTTACTCTACAAATATTGATAACTTAAGTGATGTTGTTATTTGTGCATTCTTTGCTAGTCAACCAAATAGTCCTCAACTTGTACATGAGGACTTGCAACAAATTCATCCAGATGACATGGAAGAGATAGATTTGAGATGGCAAATGGCCATGTTGACTATGAGGGCAAGAAGGTTTTTGAAGAATACAGGAAGGAATCTTACTGTTAATGGCAATGAGACTATTGGTTTTGATAAGTCCAAAGTGGAGTGCTACAACTGCCATAAGAGAGGATATTTTGCTAGGAGTGCAGAGCTCTAAGAAATCAAGACAATAAGAACAAGGAAAGCTCAAGAAGGAGTGTGCATGTGGAAACATCTACTTCCACAACTTTGGTGTCATGTGATGGTCTTGGTGGATATGGCTGGAGTGATCAGGCAGAGAAAGGGCTTATTATGCACTCATGACTTTCTCATCTTCAATTCCTGACTCAAAGGTATCTAATGATTCTATTTGTTCAAAATCTTGTTTGGAAACTGTTGAACTTCTTAAATCTTTAAATAATCAACTATTAAAAGATTTAAAGAAATCTGAGTTAATGGTTCTAGGTTATAAGACAGGTTTAGAGTTAGTGGAAGAAAATTTTGAAGTTTATGAAGCACATGAGTCTATTTATTTACAAGATATTAAGGGCTTAAAATTTGAAATTCATATAGGTGAAATAACTATTAGAGAGCTTAGGAAGAAGCTTGAAATAGTTCTAAAAGAAAAAGATGGCATTCAACTTAATGTAGATAAATTTGAACATGCATCAAAAAGTTTAAACAAGCTCATAGAGTGTCAGATAGTTGACAATTGCAAGAAAGGTTTAGGCTATGAAAATTATAATGTAGTTCCACCTCCCTAAACGGGAAATTTCATGCCTCCAACACTTGACTTGTCTTTTATTGGTTTAGGTGAGTTTGTTAATAAGCCTGTAGTTGAGAACTGTAAAGCTATGTCTAGTGAAGAATAGCCTAAGGTAGTTAGGAAGTATGATAATGCCCTAAGTATTGAAGAATGGGTGTCAGATGATGAGGAAGAGGATGTGTCTCAGCCTAAAACTAAAAACAAAACAGTTAGGCCTAGTATTGTTAAGAATGAGTTTGTCAAATCTAAACAACAAGAAAAAACTGCTAGGAAAACTGTTAAACAAGTTGAGCAACATAGGCAAAACACTCACAGTCCAAGAGGCAATCAAAGAAATTGGAACAATATGATGTCTCAAAAACTAGTAAGCAATTTTAGGATGTTTAATAAGGCCTGTTATGTGTGTGGAAGCTTTGATCATTTGCAGGTTGATTGCAATTACCATTAAAAACAGTTTCAAAATCAAAGGATGGTAAAACCTGTTTGGAACAATGCTCAAAGGGTGAATCATCAAAACTTTGCCAAAAAGACTCACCCCTGTGTTAAAAAGAATTTGGTTCCAAGAGCAGTACTAATGAAGTCTGGTTTAGTATCAATTCATACTGCTAGATAAAAAATTTCCAAAACAGCAATATTGGTTAATACTGCTAGACAAGGTAATGCTGCTCACTCAAAAACAACAGTGAATGCTGCTAGACCAATGTTATATCTTTCTAAAATAGCACATTGAACTGTTAAGAGGCCCATTCATAAGAACACATCATTTAAAAACAGTAATATTAATCAAAGGGTTATTACTGTTAGAGGTAAAAATATCAATACTGTTAGGCCAAAAGCAGTAGTTAATGTTGTTAAGGGAAATAATTTTAATGTTGTTAAGGCCTCAAATTGTTGGGTTTGGAAACCAAAGCATAAAGTTTTAGACCATGTTTCTAAACATAACAGTGCATCAATCACCCTAAAAAGTTTGAGTATGTTGATGCACAAGGCAGATCCAAGTCAATGATGGCTTGGGTCCACAAAAGAAACTGATTTTCTTACCTAATGTGCAGGGTAATCCATAAATAGATTTACAGAATTAAGGAGTAATTGATAGTGGATTCTCATGGCAGATGACAGGAAACATGTCCTATCTTACAGACTATGAAGAAATAGATGGAGGATATGTTGCTTTTGAAGGGAACCCCAAAGGAGGGAAAATCACAAGAAAATGTACCATTAAAACTGGTAATCTAGATTTTGAAAATGTGTATTTTGTAAGAGAGTTAAAGTTTAATCTCTTTAGTGTCTTACAAATGTGTGATAAAAAGAATAGTGTTCTTTTTAATGACACTAAATGTATTGTTTTATCTCCAAACTTTAAGTTAATTGATGAAAGTCAAGTTTTACTTAGAGTTCCTAGAAAGAACAATATGTATAGTGTTGATTTAAAGAACATAGTTCCTAAAGCAGGTTTAACTTGCCTTTTTGCAAAAGCTACATCTGATGAATCTAAACTTTAGCATAGAAGGCTAGGTCACTTAAATTTTAAAACCATGAATAAATTGGTTAAAGGAAATCTTGTAAGAGGTTTACCTTTCAAACTTTTTAAAAATGATCAAACTTGTGTTGCTTGTTAAAAGGGAAAGCAGCACATAGCCTCTTGTTAGTCCAAAACAAAGAACTCAATCAGTCTTCCTTTACATTTGTTACATATTGACTTATTTGGTCCAACATTTGTAAAAAGCCTTATGAAGAAAATATATTGCCTAGTTGTCACAGATGATTACAGTAGGTTTACATGGGTTTTCTTCTAGCTACTAAGGATGAGACTAGTGGCATTCTTAAGTCCTTTATAACTGGGATAGAAAATCTAGTAGATCACAGAGTTAAGGTGATTAGATGTGATAATGGAACTGAGTTCAAAAACAGAAAAATGAATCAGTTTTATGAAATAAAGGGTATTTTTAGACAATTTAGTGTAGCTAGAACTCCTCAACAAAATGGAGTTACCGAGTGGAGGAATAAGACACTAATTGAGGCTGCTAGGACTATGCTAGCTGATTCTAAGTTGCCAACTACTTTTTGGGCAGAAGCAGTTAATACAGCTTGCTATGTGCAAAATAGAGTGTTAGTAGTTAAGCCTCAAAACAATACCCTATATGAACTTTTTCATGGTAGAACACCAACTTTAAGTTTTATAAAACCATTTGGGTGTCATGTTACCATTCTCAATACCATAGATCATTTAGGCAAATTTGATGGTAAGGCTGATGAAAGTTTCTTTGTTGGATACTCTTTGAATAGTAAAGCCTTTAGAGTATCCAATAGTAGAACAAGGATAGTGGAAGAAAACTTGCATATTAGGTTTAGTGAGAGTACACCTAATGATGTAGGTAGTGGACCAGATTGGCTATTTGATATTGATGCACTAACAAGAACAATGAATTATGAGCCAATTATTATAGGTACACAGTCTAATGGTTTTGCATATACAAAAGCAAGTGATAATGCAGGTCAATCTAGAAAGGAGACAAAACTTGTCAAGGATTACATTTTGCTACCATTATGGACTGCTGATCCACCATATTCTCAAGATCCAAAGAGTTCTCATGATGATGGATCTAAACCTTCAAGTGATGATGGAAAGAAGGTTGATGAATGTAATGACCAAGAGAAGGGAGATAACATTAACAGCGCTAACAATGTTAATGCTGCTGGCACAAATAAGGTTAATGCTGTTGGTGGAAAAACAAGCATTGAACTTCCATTTGATCTAAATATGCCTGCTTTGGAAGATTATAGCATATTTGACTTCTCAAGAGATGATGAAGATGATGGTTCAGTGGCTGACATGAACAATTTAGATACAACAATCCAAGTCAGTCCTATTCTAACTACAAGAATTCATAAAGATCATCCTCTTGATCAAGTGATTGGAGATTTGCAATCAGCTACACAAACAAGAAAGATGTCAAAGAATTTGGAGGAACATGAGTTTGTTAGTACTATTAAATAAAGAACAAACCATAAAGACCTTCAAAACTACTTGTTTGCTTGCTTTTTATCATAGGAAGAACCCAAAAAGGTAATTCATGCATTGAAGGATCCAAGCTGGATAGAGGCTATACAGGAAGAGCTTCTACAATTCAAGTTACAAGAAGTTTGGACTTTAGTGGATTTACCAAATAGAAAAAGGGCTATAGGCTCTAAATGGGTTTTCAGGAATAAAAAGGATGAAAGGGGAATTGTGATAAGAAATAAAGCAAGATTGGTTGCTCAAGGATACACACAAGAAGAAGGGATTGACTATGATGAAGTCTTTTCCCTTGTTGCAAGAATTGAAGCAATTAGGCTATTTTTAGCTTATGCTTCATTTAAAGATTTTGTGGTGTATCAAATGGATGTAAAAAGTGATTTTCTCTATGGGAAGATTGAAGAAGAGGTGTATGTATGTCAACCACCAGGATTTGAAGATCCAGACTTTCCTGATAGAGTATACAAGGTTGAAAAAGCATTGTATGGACTACATCAAGCTCCTAAAGCTTGGTATGAAACCTTGTCAACATATCTGTTGGACAATGGGTTTCAAAGAGGGAAAATTGACAAGACCTTATTCATCAAAAGGTACAAAGGTGATATTTTGTTGGTCCAAGTTTATGTGGATGATATCATCTTTGGTTCAACAAAGATGGAGCTATGCATTGCATTTGAGAAGTTGATGCATGAGAAATTTTAGATGAGTTCTATGGGAGAACTTACATTCTTCTTGGGATTACAAGTGAAGCAGAAGAAGGATGGCATATTTATTAGTCAAGATAAATATGTTGATGAAATTTTAAAGAAATTTGGGTTTACAGAAGTCAAGACTGCAAGCACACCAATGGAAACTCAAAAGCCTCTGCTCAAGGATGAAGATGGTGAAGAAGTGGATGTTCATATGTATAGGTCAATGATTGGTTCATTGATGTATCTTACATCTTCAAGACCTGACATCATGTTTGCAGTGTGTGCCTGTGCTAGATACCAAGTCAATCCAAAGGTTTCACATCTTCATGCTGTGAAAAGGATTTTTAGGTACTTAAAAGGTCAACTAAAATTTCAACCAAAATTTGGCCTTTGGTATCTAAAAGATTCTCCTTTTGATTTGGTATCATACACTGATAGTGATTATGCTAGAGCAAGCTTGGATATGAAGTCTACAACAGGAGGTTGTCAATTCCTTGGATGTAGATTAATATCATGGAGTGCCAAGTAAACAGACAGTGGTTGTAAATTCCATACGAGAAGGCGTTGAGTAGTGAGGAGCTTCAAGTGCTGGTAACAAGTGCTTTGGATTTAAAATCTCACTACTTATTGATTATGGGTATAATTTTATGCATACTCAAAATCTTTATTAACAATAACAGAACTATTTGCATAATAAAAAATCCTATTTTTGTCATTCAAGCAACAAAAAGCATATAGAGATCATCCCATCATTTTATTAGAGATTGCAATGAAAAGAAATTGATTCAAAATGAGTCCAAATCCATAGTCACAAGATTTGCAGATTTGCTTACAAAAGCTTATTGATGTAAGTAGATTACAATATATGAATGATTAGTATTAGAATGCTAAATCTTTTAAAGTCCTTTTATACTCCTTTATGTTTTTTTGTAGAGTTTTTGTATGAATAGTGTTACTGTTATTCATGACATTAAAAAGTTTCTCTGTTAAGTATAATTTAATACTGCTGGTTATACATAATAACTGCAGGAGTTTCTACTGTTAGTTAACTATCTTATAATACTGTTAGGTCAATAATAATAATTGTGATAACTGCAATGACTTGTGTTTCTCTAGGTTTTATTGGACTAACATTTTGTAGGAAATCATGCAAAGAAAAAGTGTTAAAATTGATTGATGGAAAAAGCTTGCTTAGAATAATTAAGTTAATACTGGTGACTTAACGTTAATGCTGCTAGGCATAACTTACTACTGCTGGGTTACTACTGCTGGGTGAAAGTTAATGTTGTTGAGGGTATTTTCCATAAATACTTCGGTTAAGGGTTTCAATCGATCATTTAATCAATTTCACTCTTTCAACTACTCTTTAACTAAAAACCCTAACTCAATTTTATCATCCATTATCAACATCCAACATAAATGACGACTCTAAAGTTTGTTGATACTCATAATATGGTCGCATTTTTGTCTAAACCCACAGAGAGTGATGGATTTGAACAAATTGTGGATTTTTTTGAATGCACACCCTATAAGGTATGCATTAATGATTAATCCTACTATATATATTTTTTGCATTAAACAGTTCTGGTATACTGTCAAGGCAAAAACTATCAATGGGGAACAACAGTTACATGCCCTAGTAGATGGCAAGAAGATAATCATCACTGAATCATCTGGTAGAAGAGATCTTCAACTAGATGATGAGGAAGGTGTTGATTGTTTACCAAATTCTACCATTTTTTAACAACTTACATTGATGAGGTATGAGAAAATTTCACAAAAACTAACTTTTTATAAACCATTATTTTCCCATAATAGAAATTTTTAATTCATACTATTTTACAGTGTCTACGTCCAAAGACTACTGCATGGAATAAGTTTAGTAGTACTATGGCATCTGCCATTAACTGTTTAGCTACAAACCAGAAATTTAACTTTTTAAAATTCATTTTTGAAAGTATGATTAGAAACTTAGATAATTTGTTTGGCAAATTTTTGATGTATCTAAGGTTTGTACAAGTACTTTTGGACCAACAACTTGATGGGATGCCAACTCATAAGATAATTTATATTCCACCCTCTCACACTAAAAAGATTTTTGGAAATATAAGAAGGGTAGGCAAAGGTTTTTCTAGTAGAGTAACACTTTTATTTCAAACAATGGTGGTACAAAACCAATCACACTTAAGTGAAGGTTCAACAATTCCAACTAATCCCCATCATACACCCACCTTTATTCAACCATCTACTCAACCTCAAAAGACACAACAACCTAGGAAGCCTTAAAGAAAGGACACTCAGATACTTCAGCCTAGTGATCCTATTGAAAATATTGCAGATGAGGCTATCTATAAGAAGTTAGGTGACAGTTTGGTGAGGGCTGCCACTACTGCTTCTAGCTTAGAAGCAGAACAGGACAGTGGTAACATCAATAAGACCCAATCCAAGGCAACACCTAATGAATCTAGTTCCCTAAGAACTGCTTTAGGTGGTAGTCCCAAGTGCTAAGAAACCATGGGGGATACTATTGCTCAAACTAGGTTTGAGAGTGTATCTAAACATCCCAATGATTCACTGCTCGCAAGAGGTAACACACTTTGAAGTGATGAGGATAGACTTAAACTTGATGAATTGATGGCACTATGTACCACTTTACAAAACAGGGTTCTTGATTTGGAGAAGACAAAGACCACTCAACATAATGAGATTGCTAGTTTGAAAAGGAGGGCCAAGAAACTTGAAAAGAAAAATAGGTCAAGAACTTATATGCTGAAGAGATTATACAAAGTTGGTTTGACTGCTAGGGTAGAATCCTCTGATAATGAAGAAAGTTTAGGTAAGGATGTGTTAGGATTAAAAGACTTCTTGATGATCTTAGAGTTACTGCTGCTCAGGTTTGTGTTACTGCTGCTAAGCTAAAGTTAGTGTTGTTTATTAACTTTAATGAAAAATATGCTAAGTAGTTAGTGCTGCTAGTATAAAGTTAGTACTGCTAGTTCACAGTTACTACTATTAGTATATATTAGTACTGCTAGTATAAACTTAGTGCTGCTAGTGTAAAGTTAGTACTGCATGTGAAGATTGAAGAAAATATTCTAAGTAGTTACTACTGCTTGTGCTCAGTTAATGCTGCTGGTGTATAAGTTATTACTGCTCAAATATTAAGACTGCTGAAAGAGTTTCTACTGTCAGGGAAAGGATAAAGACAGAAGAAATGATAAAGATTGTTTGCAGATCAAGATTACTTACATGATAAGTATTAGTTATTTATAGAATAGATCATAGAGAATATTTTAAGTCTTAAGAATATATTGTAAATCGACTAGGACTTCTTGGTGTATAAAAGGATGTCCTAGGGTATAGAGTTTAATATGTTGTTTACGATTTGATAAGTGTTATTCATAGCTTCAAGGTTTTGTAACCATAATACTAGGAGAGTATTCGTATTATTCTTAATAATATTGGAGCTTTTATTGTTTGTTGAATTGTGATCTTGTGTTACTGTTTCATTAAGAATTCTTCTGATATTAAAGATTAGATTCCGTATAATCTTTAATACACTTAACAAAGTTTCTACTATAGTTTTGTTAGATTGATATAATATAACTAAACCTTAAACAAGCTTAAGGAATTCGATCTATTAAAGTTAGATCCAAAAAGAGGTATCCTACAACTAGGACAACAAGTGGTATCAGAGCTTGTTGCTTTGAGAAATTCTGCATACATGGTGGCTGCATCTAAAGCAGCAATATGAAAACTTTACTGCTCCAAGCTCAGAGATGCTTGATCAAACTTTTGATAGGCTTCAAAAGCTTGTGAGTCAGTTAGAGATTTTGGGAGAAACGATTTCACAAGAAGATGTGAACCAGAAGATATTAATAAGTTTGTCACCTGGGTGAAACACACATGTTATTGTGTGGAGGAATAAAATTGATTTGGATACAATGAGCATAGATGATCTGTAACACCCCCAAATTGGGTCACAGCGGAATAAGGGTCCGGGGCGTGTTACTTCTCAGATCAATAACACAAGATATATATAGAACGACCAAAAAGTCGTTTTAAAACTGATACATTGGATTTAACAAATATTTGATACAAATAGCCCGAAGCTTTAACTTGTTCCTTATTATTATTACAAAGATACTGGTTCACAACACATGAGTTTCCCAAAACATAATACAACCATATCTTTAGCATGACTTCCCAAAACAAAATCACCAATGTATCCTTGGCACCTTATGCTTACTGATCTCTTGAAAAACATTGCTTTAAAACGTCAACAATAATGTTGGTGAATTCATAGGTTTGATAAATCATAATATGCAGGACCGCAAGACTTTCCCCGTGATAATGCAACACATGCAGACATCACAAAACCCGATTACATTTTCCTAAGCTCATGACACTGAAGCTCGACAATCTTTCTTGCAATAATATATATTGCAATTTCTGCCCGATTAGATGTTTAACTTTGTTGATAAGCTCATTTGAGCATTTCAGATCCTTGTTTGAGCTAGGATCAAAGTAAGTTTCAATTTCCATCTTATTTCTCAATTTTACTTTTTAGCTTATTTTTATGTTCTGCTTATCTACTGCTTATTACTTGCTTCTTTCTGCTTAATATTGCTTAGTTTTCCTTTATAAATGTTTTTTATGTTTATGTTAAGCTTATTGGTCATTGAGTTTGCTTCTTACATCAATCTGCCTATTCTAGCTTTAAAACTGCTTAATCTAGTTTGTTTATTTAAAACTGCTTATTTTTGTTTTCTAATTGCTTTATTGTCTTTATTTATCCTTGTGCTTAATCTGTTTTTAGTTTTTATAAGTTTTTCTTAATTTGTTCTAAGCTTAATCTAGCTTTAAGTTGCTTAAAGGGGTGTTTGGGTTAAGGTTTCAAAATGGGTGAATTGAGGTTCAAATGCATTTTTGGTTATTAAGTTGTTTTCAATAAGCTCAAACTTACTCTTAAATAAAGTTTTCATAAGCCTAAATATGGTTTGTTAAGTTTTTAGGTAGTTTGTTCAAAAATCCTTAGTATGCTAGCTTTAATGATGTGCCAATCTGCTTATTGGTGATTTTGATAAAATAAGTGCTTAAGGTGTTGTTTTTATGGTTAATTTGTGTTTCTTTTGCATCAAATATAACGTTGTTTTGAAGTCTTAGGTCTCTAGTTGCCTTTTAGAACCTTTTAGCTAAAACAGTCAAGTAAGATTTTGCTTTAAAGGTCCCTTATTGCAGATTAAGTTGTGCTTGGATTCTAGTTAGAATTTGGTTAATATTTATTGAATTAAGTTTATTTAGGTATGTTCTCAATCTGTTTCGGCTTTTTAGCTTATTACTTAAACTTTTTAGTACTTAAATTTAGCCTAGAAAAGCTGCATTTTTTCTTTCAAAGTCTCTGATTCGTCAATAATATATATATATAATATATAAGCAAACACTCAACCAATTGCCTTTAGCCAAGGATTGGTTAAGATTTCACAAAAATAAAATATATATGTTTCCGGAAGTTTGATTTCCCGGGTCGTTAAGTCCCAACGAGGCTTGAATGGAAAATCGACTGACGGATTGATGATTGATGTTTGAATATGACAAGGTTATGATTGGTTTTCTATTTATACCAGTTAAATATGCAAAAACGATTAAATAAAACCTAAAATCGAAAGCTAAATAACTTAAAACCTAAAACGGGCACGAAAAACGAGGGTCAAAAACCTAAATTTTGCAATTTTAACCCTAGAACAATTTTTAGACAAAAAATAGATTCTACTTGACTAAAAACGAAGTTTAAAAAAAACTAGATCGAAAACGGAGTTCGTTTGGACAAAAAACGAGTCAAAACAAAAACGGGGTTTGAATCCCGTTCTTTAGAAAGTGAAACTTTGTAAAAATGACCCTACAAGAAAACAAATATTTTTCCTAGAAACTATATGACAAAAGAAAATTTTTAAAAAAAAGTTTATATTTTTATGATTTTTATTTTATTTATTATGATTTTTTTAAGTTTTTAAACAAAATAAATTATAAAAAATACTAGACGTTTATAAAAAATTCTAGAAAAATTACACAAAATAGCTA
>BQNB010172232.1:0-13485 GCA_026074375.1 Tanacetum coccineum
ATCTTTGACTTGGCTATTACCTTGATGGGTAATTAACAAAGTTTTCCAAATTTCTTTTGCCGTATTACACATGAGAATTCTTTCATATTCTTTTCTAAGCAAAGCGTTGTAAATAACCATTTTGGCTTCGTTATTTTTCGCAAGTCTTTTCTTAAGATCATAATTTTGTTTTTCAAAAGGGACAACCTCATCTAGTTGGGTTTCCGGATTATTTTGAATAGGTTGAAAATCACTGTTAGTAATAACATGCCAAAGATCAAGATCTTTTGATTTAACATACGTTTCAAATCTATTTTTTCAATAAATAAAACTATCACTTTCAAAGAGTGGTGGTCTTTACATAGACTGCCCTTCTAGATATTTGTCGGAATCCATAGATCGATCCAAGCTTTAAAATACAATATATTTTAAAAATCTTGAGTGGTCTTGGCTCCTGATACCAATTGTGGAAACTAGAAAGGGGTTGAATGGTTTACCGGTTAATTTACGTTTTAACAATTTGCTTCTAAAAATATTATATTTGATTTTATGTTCGATCAACCAACAATATGAAACAACAATATATCTAACTACAAGCACAAACAATATATATATATATATATATATATATATATATATGAAATGGGAATGAAAGAAAGGAGATAAGAGATAGAACAATCAAACCACAACATCAAGATTTATAGTGGTTACGAAGCTCCTCTTCGCCCTACTCTACTTCCTGAGTATCCGACTCGAGATTTCACTATGTCAACAAGCTCCCTTTAGGCGGAGAAAACCGTCTACACGTCGCTTAACTTATTTTTCGACACTAAGCTAAATGTTGAGTCTTAATCTTAGCTAGAACCAATCTACCACTTCACCAATGTATTTTAAGGACTAAAATACTACCCAACACACAATCAACACTATCAGATTTATACACTATCCGATTTTACACACTAACACAAGATCAAGAAAATAGAGGTTTGGATCTTAGAAGAAGATAGAAGAAATCACTAATCTACAACACTTCGTCTCTTGGCGAATACGAGTGTTCTTCTCTTGCACTTGATAGAAAAAGGAAGAAGGAAGAAGATGAGATTGGATCACTTGAAACCAGATTAAACTTTGTTAGTGATTAAGAGATTTAGAGAGAGAAAGGGGATTTTAGAGAGAGAACGAGATTTGAAAAATCTGTGCAAAGAGGTATGAAAATCTGTAGATAATAGTATAATATTTATAGTCAGGACTTGGCAACGTCTCTTGTGGGCAGTCCTGGCGGTCCCAGATATATCTGGGGGGCGTTCTGTCTATCAGGGGGCCGCCCCTAGGTAGACGCTCCCATTTTTGTCCTGTAGTAGGGAAGGTTAAATATGGTGTAGAAGCTTTCATTTTTTGGGGAAACCAGATTTTGAATTTTTATATTTAATTAAAACATTTCTTATAATAATAAAAATATTTTGTATATTTTTATTTTTGTAAAAATACTTTTATAGAAATTTAATGGTTAAGAAGAAAAAATATTTTCTTGATCACTAATCATGCTTAATGATTTGTTTATACATACCTTAAGTGATTTGTGTCGAAATTGAAGTTTACGATTAATAACATGTAAACGTTTATTTTTATCGTGAGTGTTTTTACATTTTGTTCAAAACGGAGAGGAGTCGAAAAATATAAACAATTTTTTTAGACATTATTTGTATTTACAGTGTGTAAAGTATGTGCCTTTCATTTTACAAGTGTTTAAATGATTTTTACGGTTTCTTGATGTTTTTGGATTTTGATATGTGGTTGTGCCTGCTGTTAAAAGTACTTCACTATTTGCAATGTTTTATGATTGTCATTGTTTTTCAAGAGCCATTGTTCTCAGGAATGCCATTATTATTTACGTGAAACATTTTATGTAAAAGATTCATTGATATAATGTTTTGTGTGTCAAAATTGTGCTTATGAATTTAGGGGTATCTAAATGATGTTTATATTTTTAGATGTTTATGGATTAGATATGAGGCTGTTACTTGGTTATTTATCTTGTCGTCATTATTAATACATTGCTTTCATTTGTATATATGCCATCAAGGAAATGTCTATTGGCCATAACAATGTGGATGAGGAGTGTGAAAGAAATCGTATGAGTTGTATACAAGTTTTATATGGTATTTCAAGGTGAGCTGCGTTACAAAACATGTGTAGGTTAATAACAGGCTACCTTCAGAATCTAAGAGAACCATTGCGCATATTTTATTCTAAAATATTGCAGAGGTTGGTATTAAAATGATGGATGTATTATGTTTATTTAGTATATATGTTATAGCTGAATTTCCAATTTATGGTTCGTGTTAGTTTAAGCTTTCTTAGTGTTTTAGAATTTCTTAAGGTTCTGTCCTTAAATCTGAACTGTGTTTTCAAGTATTTATTGTTATTGTCATAGTCGGCATCATGTGCATAGCCGAACCGAGAGTTTTCATAGAACAAGCCTTTTGCAACACAGGTAACTATTTTAGTCTTTTGCAACATAGCTATTGTAATTTTATTGGATAAAAAGGAGGACTGCTGTTTGATTTGCTTTGTTATTGCTTTGCTTTTAGATCAATCACGCATTTAACTATTATCTTGTTTTTATTTCGCAAAAGAACACAACCTTAAAGATAATTTTGTCCATATTGGACACAACTTATAGCGCCTATGAAATAAGTAGCTACAGTGACACTTTATATAGGTCATATAAATAGGTGTCGACTTTGTTATGGTATGTTATCAGTCATGTTTTTGTTTTGCATTGATTTTAAGTGTTTGTGTTTGTGTTTCTTTAGGCTTTCTTATGTCTTTTGGTGTTTCTGTTTGTTTAATCTTTCTGATGTCGTTTAGAGTCTCATATGCGTTTATAAGTGCTTCGTGGTATTCTTTGAGGTCTGATATTTGGTTATAAATGCTAATTTTATATGTTGTGTATAAGATGTCTTCATGGTTGCTGCTTTCATAATATTCATCGGCTTGGTCTTTTTTGTCATTCTTTAATGTCTAAAACCTTGTCATAAGTTCTCATAAAGCGAGTTTCTATGAAAAAATGCAAATGTTGGCATCGTTAGACCCAACAGGGCATGCTAATGTCGGGATGTTTTTGTAAGATTATAAATGATATAAAGTGTATTTTATTTGGATGTGGTGAGATGGAACTGCGCTCTTATATCTATGGTTAGATTTTTAGAGTTCTAGTAATTTTTTATCGTCTTTAAAGTTCTTGTTGAAAACGTAGAAGGGGGTGAATACGTTTTCAATTAAAATCTTAAATTTTTTGCATCAAATACCCGAACAACCGTGACTTAATATGAAATGTATCAAATATAGTCTATGACTATATGAACAATTGAAAACATAGAATAAGCACGTAGTCACAATACAATCATAAACATCAAGTCACAACACAATCATAAGCATAAGATAAATAGAGAGCGAGAAATAAAATAGAGAGCAAACCAAACATGATGATTTATAGTGGTTTGGTCACAGAGCTCCTATCCGCCCTACTCCACTCCCCGAGTACCCAACTCGAGAGTTACTTCACTAGATCAACAAGCTCCCTTCTCGGCGAAGAAAACCTTACACAACGTCGCTTACACTTTATCCGGTACTAAGCTAAATACCGAGTCCTAACACCGGTAGAACCAACCTATCATCCCTTTCAACACAACAATAAAACCCATATTCTAACCCGCTAGAAATACCCTATATAACCTCTACATATTACAAGGTGTTTGATTGATGAATGCAATGAATAAATGATGATCTAAATAATCTTCCATTGATGGGAAGCCTTCAAATGGATGATGGTGATGATGAGATCTTTCAATATTGTAGATCCAATCTTGTAGATCTACATATCTATGTTCTTTGTGTTGGATGAAAATGACAAGAACTCTTGCTTTGGTGGATGTAGATGGCAAGATCTCGATGCTTGATTTGGTGAATCATTTTGGGTGTATGCTTACAACAAGAATGAGAGTTAGATGCATTATGATCATGGGGTTTTATGGATGCATTCCTACAGATCTAGATGTGTGAAAAATGGTGGAAAAGGTGTGTTAAAAGTCATAAAAACGGATTGAAAAGGCTCCTCTATTTATAGGAAAAAGCTGAACAGAACCGGCGACACTGTAGCAATGGAATCGGCTTGTAAATCAAAGGGAACCGGCGACGCTCCAATGGAACCGGCTACTGTTCATCCGACCAAAAAAATCTTTTGTAATCTTTGAGAGATTTTGTAATCTTTGTAGAAATCATTTTCTATTTTCTTTTTCTTTATTTGACCTTGTATATTTTACAAAAATAAAGTGTGCAAGTTAACTATTGTATACTTGCTAAAATGTTTATATAAAAATACTTATAAATGCAAAATGTGAAATGAGGTTTGATCATAATGCAACATAACAAACATGTACGAACCTTTGTTGTAACATACGAGGAATCGAAACGTCGAGAGATGTTGATGTATCTTGAGACAAAATATGATTACGAGTAACTTGTGAAATTTACGTTATGTATTACAAGTTACATGTTAGTCATCAACAAAACAAACGGACTGTGTAGATTAAATACCGTAATATTTGCACTAACAATCTCCCCCTTTTTGTTGATGACAAAATATGTAAACGTAATATATAGTGAATGTAAAAGTTACTTGTATCCTCATAATACTTTACATTACCTTCTCCGTTTACACTCTTCTCCCCCTTTTGTCGAAACAAAAAGGGTGTGTCCTTGGAGTTTAACTTTATTTCTCCCTAAAAAGGCAAGCTTGCATCATCCCTAGTGAAGTTAAAATGTCTACTCAAACGCCTTATGTTGTTGCATCCCCTAGGTGATTGTCCTCGGTTTATTGCGGGTCAATTGATCAAATTTGAAAGCTTAACCTACAAAAATGTTAGTTTCATGCAACATATAAAAATATATAACTATATAATGAAGTAAATGACATCTTCCTTTTGGTCGAAACACAAAGGATTGTCGAAGAGTAAAAATAATTATGAATGCGTGCATGCTCCCCCTTGACGAGTGCTCCCCCTTGTTCGAGGCATCAAGATACGATTAAAAAGATACAAATAAAAATTAATGTAAAACTAGATTCGTCCTTGGACGAGTAAAATATATACAACAAAGTGTATATAAGATGTTGGCTATGAAATCTCAACGAAAGCTCCCCCTTGCTCGAGGGCGTCAAGTATGATCCTACAAAACAAAAGATTAGTGCAATAAAAGCTTTTGTCTGTAGACAAATATGTCAAATACAGCGAGTTTATAGACGACCCAATATGATTCTTGACGAATGCTCCCCCTTGCTCGAGGGCATCAAAAATGAACCTAAAAAGGGAAAATGAATGAGGCAAACTTCATTCTTATGCCATATACCGCAAAGTGTATATTTGAACCTACAAAAAAAATATTAGTGCAAAATATATATACTTCGTCTTTCGATGAAGTCATATATAATAAAATGTATATATGATGCAATATGATTCTTTAAACTAGAATGCAATATGATTTTTCACACAAAACTCCTAGAAAAGTAAACTAGAGGAAGGATAATAAAGAGTGTAATCCTACTACTTGCATCATCGTGGTTGGTTTTGGTGGCGAGGTTGTTAAGGTTGAAAGGATGAGTTTGGCAATAAGACGCATTTCATTACGAAATTCACTTGGCTTTTGACAACATAGGCAAATGAGCTTATGAGTATCGGGATATGTAGAAGGTGATTTATCCTTCATAAGTTGAATTGGTTGTGAGTCACTGGTAGGTTGTGGTTATGGTGGTGGTGGAGGAAGGATTCATGATGATTCTTTTTGTAATAAAGACTCGGTGGAAGACTCAAGTTTGATAGAAGTAAAAGGGTTTAACTCTAAACCTTACCTTGTTGGGTTGATGAAGCAATAGAGGTGCCAGACATGACAATTTTATGAGTAGTAAAATAGGTGGCGGAAGATGGTGATGACAATGCAAGCAACTAACAACGTACGTTTATTAGTAAAGTGGTGATGATGAATATGCATAAATATGTAATGAAAAATATGAATCAAAGAATGATAAATGTGTGAATGAGCACAAATTAGCTTGATAAAGATATCGATCCTTATTGACCTACAAAATTCCAAATGGGTTAGTTTGAAGTTTAATGCAAAAAGTAAGAATATCATTTTGCAACATGATAGTTCAAACATTTATACCAACAAGTATGAAAGAAAAACTTCTTCAAGTATTATCACACGAATGACTTTAACAAGTAGACACATAGATAGACATGTATATGAACAAAACATGTTTTCAAATAGACACACAAAAGTGCCAGCTCATCACAAGAATACGCGTAATAATCAATTCCCGATCCGACGTATCACTCTTCACCTATACGCCGTATGCACAGCTGGTCATCAGTCAAAGATACGAAGTTAATGTGATTGATGGAAATTAATCTTGATTGATTTGATCTTATCGCGAAATCCAAGGAAATTAACCCTATACGCCGTATTCACCTCTCTCTATACGGCGTATCCCGGCTATTTTCTGACACTATAAATGCGAGACTCAAAAACGAGTTTAAGTGTGCAAAAACTACATTGTCTATACCATACACTCTGAAGTCGAATTTTCAAGAATAATAAAGCAGCCAAGGTCAAGCACCAACCATAATTCTATAGAAGACATCGTGTAATTCTTACTTTCTTAATCATTCGATTTCTAATTGTTTGATCAGGTTTGTAAAATAACAATGATTGTGGGCTAATACCCTCGGGTATTAGCCGTGTTAATGAAGATTATAATGTTTGGTTTGTTTTAATCCGGCTTGCTTAATTTATTGTTGTTCTTTAATTATGTTTATCACCTTATACTTGTTTATGTGCTTGTACATGCGACCTATCATTCAACTGGTCAGTGCGACTTAACCATAACCTAGATGCCGGGATAGCTCTTCATGTTGTGTTTTATATGCCCGGACCAATAGGGGGGGGGGGGGGGGGGGGGGAGGAGGGGGGGGGGGGAGGGGGGGGGGGGGAAGGGAAGAGGGGGGGGGGGGGGGTGATCATAAAACTTTACACCTTGTCCTTACCCTTTGATTATAAGCTTGGTTGGACCAGCAGGTGACCCGATAATTGTTCAACCGGTATTGTTCTTAATCAATTGGTATTGATTTTGTGTGGACTAACCGTGAATAAAACCAACATCAACAATAAGTGGGTAAAGTCCCGATGGGCTAGGGTATTAACAGGATCACCACTGCTTTAATTCCCTATGATAGATTATAATTAGACTATTGGATGCTTTATGCGGATGTGTTAATCGTGACAGGATTGTTCGTATCTAAGTCTTAGATGAAGAACCGCCTAATCTTAATAATGATTGGCCGCCTCAAGATAAGTACCATTGGCACTAAATAAACCAAATCAACATTTAATCGGATTTAACATGGTTAATATAGTTTTCTATTATTTGGCTTGTACCGCTTTTTTATCTTGTGATTATTTGCTTTAATGTTTATTGTGTTCAGAATTAATCTTTGTCACCACCAAACCTGTGCCAGTCTTTCAGGCTGAAAACCCCCCATTTACCAAGGATGATGTTTTAGAAAAGTTTAAAATCTTGTGCAAAAGGCTTGAAAACCTACATGATTATTCGTTATTTTAATTATAACTAATCATAGTAGTGAATTTGATAAATTGAAAATTAGGAGCTTTTGTGAACAACATGAAATATCTTATAACTTGTTGGGCTTGTTCACTTCTTAATCGAATGAGATTGTTGAAAGAACACATCGCAAGTTAAGAAAGATGAGTCGTCCTATGTTAGATGAGCAATCCATTCTACAAAATTTTTTGTGTCATGCATTAGCTACGGAAACATACATCTTTAATAGGGTTTATATTAGAAACTTTTATTAATAAAACACCCTACGAAATCCTTAGAAATAGGAAGCCGTCATTAGAGTACTTTAGGGTCTTTGGTTGTAAAGTATTTATACTTAACACTAAAGTACATCTCACCAAGTTCGACCCAAAGTCGTACGAAGGTGTGTTCTTAGGATACTATCAAACTAGTAAAGCATACATAGTGCTTAATAAGGAACGAATGAGAGTTGAGGAATCTCTCAACATTTCCTTTTATGAGAGTTTGCCCGAGCCTAAGTCATCTCCTTTGATAGAAGATGATAGGATCAATGAACCTTTAGTTCAAGATCCGATTAGGTCTCCGTCATTAGAAGCAAATGCTTTGGAGCTAGGTTATCTTAAAAGTTTCAAAGAAGCTAGAGGTCACATAATAGAACAAGTAATGGGTGAGTCGAATGAGAGGACACTTTGGTCTAAGACAAAACATGCTTAGGATTTTCGCATGACATTTTCCAAAGTCCAAATTATATGAGTCCAGTTAAGGTTGTTCATGGTTGACATGCACCATAGGATATTGATTTGAGTGAGGTGTTGTGATAATAATTAGAGGTCGAGAAGTCGCTTGCACTACCTTATATATTTGTGCTCTTAGAGCTTATGTGCTTATATGCTATGTGTCAGGCCTTATGTGAAAGGCATGGAAGTTAAGCAACATTGTTGTTTTAATGAGATGAAGGATATATGTCAATGCATTATTCAAACTCTGATAGTGACTATTATATCGGATGCTACATGTAAACCTATGTGATATGAATAAGGAAATTTGATTATCTTGTCAATATTTGGTAATCATCGCCTAACATATTTAAATGTATGAAATTGACTTACAATCGGATACGGACAATGATAATGATAAAATTGATATTGAGCAACCTTTGGGGGATATGTCTGTCATACCATCACCTAATGTAATTAATGTTGTTACACAAGGGTCAAATAAGCTTTTGGAAACAAGTCATGATACATCTAATAAAATTTTCAAAATTGAAACTTTTATCAAGAATCTAAATGTTAATATCATGACTTGTAATCATCTTAGCAATGGGATGTCATTCATTCTCCTAATCAAGAATTTGTATGTGCCATTTGGCATCCCGTTCGACCCTAAGTTGTTTTATAAGGATGGGATTAAATTGGGGCAGGTCAAACTTAACGACTAACTGAAACAAAAGTGCTTCCTGAGAGACAACCCGATCATTTTAAATTGTTTGTCGCATTTAATTGTTTGAATCTGAAAAAATCCACGTGTTGAACTCTCATGGGCAATCTGAAGCCCTCTTCAACACACTTTTTGCTCAAACACTCAAAATGGAGAACTATCCGGAGCAAACTATCAGGGGAGTTTCCCCGTTCTAATTCTTTTTCCCATATTATTTAAATATTTTATATATATAACGAGGACGTTGTATAATTTAAGTGGGGGGATGGAGAATTAGAACGTACTTGTCATTATTTTCATAAATATGCTTAAAAATGGATCAAATTTAAAAAAAATTAGCATACTTTTTGTGAAAAATCACTAGTTACATTACCTAGCGCACTATAACCCTTAATGCCAATTTGTGAGAATTAAGCCTATCTGTTTCCAATTGCTTACTTAAAATTCCACAAAAATATAAGTGTGTCGGTGATGTAGTAGACTTTAGAACTTGGCCTGGTATATCACTCGAGACCTCAATGACGAGTACTATTGATTTAGATGGAGTAACATGCTTGACTGGTAGATTCCTAGGACTAAACCAAAAAGCCGACATGTCGTAAAATTAACTAACTACACTGGTTAGTTAACCCCCGTGTAACCCTTTTGCTTACTCTTACTTTTAGAGTAAAGATACCCCTAGAACAACCTGCTGAGCCATTCCTTTCTTTTTTACACACCAATTAAAATTGTTTCGTTTCACCTTTACACCTTAGCCTACCATGTAGATTAAAACCTATTTTAATCAATGTTGCTAGTTGCTTTTATGTAAAGTCTTGTAGTTCCTGCGTAAGAGTGAAATTTCTCTATATCTGTAAAGGTCGGGAAAATTACACAATGCAATGGGAATGTTTTATAGCTCATGTACTTTGCTACATTCGCGATTATATGTTATGTCCGAAGAAGAAAAGTTAAAAGGAAGAATCAGCCGGACAAATGATGATAGTGAAGACGGTGAACTACACTGAGATTTATGATGTATTATTGGCAAGCAAAAAAAAATTGTTGAAAAGAAAGATAGTCGGTTCATTAAGCTTATACCGAAGAGAATATTTGAAAGGATCGATTATTCGTTAATACGTGCAAAAATCAACGATGTAAAGTATTGTAAAAAGTGGCCGATATCACCAATTATTTTGTAAAAGTATGTAAAGTTCGGGATGTAAGGGAAGTTGACCATTATGGGCACGCCAACTTAGGTTGTCTTTGTCATTTCTATGATCGAGGCATTTGTTCATATGTCCGAGTCTTTGTCATGGAACGGTCGGGAAAAGTTACTAGCAACCGTACCTTATTTGTTGGCTTTAATATATTTGTTTTGTTTATTTTATTTAACAACCATTTTACTTCCCTTTCTTGATAACTAACCTTAGGATCTACTCGAATGAGGATGTGTACGAGCGTGGATGTCTATTTCATCGTTATGGCCATGTATGCATGTCTTAGCTGCCTTGTTTGACGACAACCTTTGGTGAAAGTCAAAAGCACCATACCCTATATCATTCTTCATCCTAAAAAAGAATGATTAAACCCAAGCCTATTAATAAATACCCAATTTACCTTTTGACTTGTTACTCCTTAGCTCTAGAGGTGGATATGTGTATCCTTGCTAAGCCTATGATACGAAGCTAATCATGACCGAGCAAATGAGCGTACCACTTAAATGTTACACTCTAGATTAGTTGAGTGATTTGAGTGTTTTCATTCCATATTTCATGAGGAGCTTGGTTTTGTACAGGTGGTTAGAACAAAAAAAGTGCTTAACGGAAAAATCCTTAACCTCGGTTGGGATACATTTTCAAAAAACTTTCTAAAGTCTACTTGAGGACAAGTAGGATTCAAGTGGGGGGATATTTGATATCATCAAATAACGTCACATTTTACCATCATTTATCTCATACATTTTACCCAATTTTATATAATTATTGCAAGTATTGGTACTTAATTGCTTAAAGTTTATTATTGCAGTAATTATGGAGTAACTTGTGAAGATGAAGCTAAAAGGCATAATTCTAGAACTAAAACGAAGACATTTGAAGAAAATTGTTATCTGCTACTATACGCTGTATCCAACAAAGAAGATACGACGTATCAGCGCCAACTCGTCACAAGAATACGCGTAATAATCCATTCCCGATCCGGCGTATCAATCTTCACCTATACACCGTATGCACAACTGGTCATCAGTCAAAGATACGAAGTTAATGTGATTGATGGAAATTAATCTTGATTGATTTAATCTTATCGCGAACTCTAAGGAAATTAACCCTATACGCCGTATTCACCTCTCTTTATACGGCGTATCCAAGCTGTTTTCAGACACTATAAATACGAGACTCAAAAACAAGTTTCAGTGTGCAAAAATTACATTCTCTATATCATACACTCTGAAGTTGAATTTTACAAGATATTAGAAGCAGCCAAGGTCAAGCACCAACCATAATTCTATAGAAGACATCGTGTAATTCTTACTTTCTTAATCATTCGATTTCTAATTGTTTGATCACGTTTGTAAAATAACAATGATTCTAGGCTAATACCCTCGGGTATTTGCCATGTTAATGAAAATTATAATGTTTGGTTTGTTTTAATCCGGCTTGCTTAATTTATCGTTGTTTTTTAATTATGTTTGTTGCCTTATACCTGTTTATGTACTTGTACATGCGACCTATCATTCAACTAGGTCTAGTGAGTCTTAACCAGTAATCTAGATGCCAGGATAACAGGATCACCATTACTTTAATTCCCTATGATAGATTATAATTAGACTAATGGATGCTTTATGCGGATGCGTTAATCGTGACAGGATTATTCGTATCTAGGTCTTAGGATGAAGAACCGCCTAAGTCTTAAGAATGATATGCCGCCTCGAGATAAGTAGCCATTGCACTAAACAAACAAATTAACATTTAATTAGATTTAACATGGTTAATACAGTTTTCTATTATTTGGCTTGTACCGCTTCTTTATCTTGTGATTATTTGCTTTTATGTTTATTGTGTTTAGAATTAATCTTTGTCACTACCAAACCTGTGTCAGTCTCTTAGGCTGAAAACCCCCACTTACCACTAGTAAATATGTATAGCATAGGTTTAACAAGTAATTAGACTAATCTAGATAATTTAAAATACTGATAGAATATTAGGTTACTCTTGCTCTTAGTGTTCGACACCCTACTTATCGCAAAGCTACATCTTGACTGGGTACACTGCCCGTTAAAGTGTTGTCTTTAGGTTTGTCGGCTAAATATAAATATAAAACTTGATAATCACTAAATATACACCACACGACGACACATCACCCAAAATACATTTGATCTCAAACAAATTTGACACATGTGTTCATGAATATATAATCATTTTTGTCTTCAACCTTTACATATGTGGGACTTCTGAAAACTTTTCAAACTTTCAAAAATCTTTACTATCTATATGTTCTCTTTAAAGTGGATGCCTATTGAGTTCATTAACCAAAATTTAAAGCTGAAAAATAAAGTTAAGTAACTCCCAATATCGTTCATTGTAAATAAATATTTTATATATAATATATATAGATAGTCTTAAATTAGTACTTACATTTTACGTAAAAATAGAGATTAAATGTATTTTAATTCCCCAATCTGCATCTCTCAAGTTCGAACATGAACTTGAGGAACACAAGAATGGGCACCAAAACACATTTGATCTCAAACAAATCTTACACATATGACAAAGGAGCTTGTGTCATAATGGAACCCATGTTGTGCGAGAAGTCCCCAACCAAATAGCTATGGGTTCAAGTATTGCTTAGAAAATATGAGATAAATTTGTGATGTCAAATTTGTGAGATAGTTAAAAAATTGTCGTTCTAAAAAAACTTAAGTGTCTTTATGTGCAGCCCATTTCTTTGCCTCAAACATTTTTTTGCACTCAATACTTACACATATAATTAAAAGTTACAACTTAAAATTTAAGTGTCTTTATGTGCAGCCCATTTTGTAACAACTCATTTAGGGCCCGTTTAGTTTGTAGACGGGTTTAGGATTTGGATTTGGATTAGGATTAGGATTATGATTTGGATTTGGTGTAGGTTTTTGATTTGATGTAAGAGTGATAAATTAATATATTTTGAATAAATTATTTTATATACAAATAAAAAAATAAAATTTATTAAATTTCAAAGAATTTATAAGCTACACATGGTAGGGCCCATCAAAATTATCTCAAAACCCACCCTTAGAGCACAAGGTACGGTGGGTGTCGGTGAAAACGCCAGCCCACGGCGCGACAACCACACCGTGGGTGGGGTTTTCGCGTCTCGCGCCGCCACCACTAGCCGAGATGGTGGGCGAAAACGCGAGACGTTGTACCGCTTCTCGCGTTTTCGCATAT
>BQNB010172235.1:0-13485 GCA_026074375.1 Tanacetum coccineum
AGTGCAACAGGATCAAGAGTTCGACACGGGTAACAATAATGAACAACCCACTGACAAGGAGGTTTCCAAGGATGGCTAGTTTAAGAAACCTAAACGACGTCCAACTCTTGATTTTGATTGGAATAAGAGACAACATGTTGACTTCCAACCTCCTTAGACCTGGATTAGTCAAGTTGCTCGTGCTAAAGAACCTCGTACTTCATTTAATGAGCTCATGGATACCTCATTCGACTTCATTGCATTTGTCCTAAATCGGCTCAACATTAAAGATCTGACTCAAGAAATTTTGGTTTGACCGGCATTCAAGCTACTAAAAGGCACTTGCTAGAGTCTTACAGAATTAGAGTACCATCTTGAATAATGTTTCAAGGCCACAACTGAATGACTTGACTGGCATAACCCTGAAGGCAAACTGTATCTGTTTGATCTCAGCAAACCTCTCCCGTTGATTCAAGATCATCGAAGCCGTCAAGTTATCCCTCAGGATTTCTTCATCAACAACGACCTGGAATATCTAAAAGGTGGAGATTTAAGCAAACGGTACTCAACTTTAGTTACGAAGACAAAGGCCGCTACATATGAGATCAAATGGATTGAAGACTTGGTTTGAAATTTGTGGAGTCCTGTGAAGGTGATATGATAAACATGCCTACCGGGGTACTTCACACTGGGGTCCCAAACGTCAACATTTCTATCAGTTTGCTGCCAACATGTCTTCGTCAAAGGATGTCTACTCTAGAAAATGAATCATTGCGGTTACCAGACTTACGATTATGAAGAAGTATGACTACGGTCACTTGGAAGAGATTGAAGTTCGTCGAGAGGATCAGAAGCTATACAAGTTTAGAGAAGGCGATTTCCCACGACTTCGCCTACAAGACATGTTATTTCTACTTGTTCAAAAGAAGCTGACCAATCTCATAATCGACGAACGATATGACTTGAATGTGGCATTACGTATGTTCATAAGACGGATTGTCATTCAAAGGCAGGTGGAAGATCTTCAATTAGGTGTCGAAAGTTACCAAAAGAAGCTTAACCTTACCAAGCCAGACACATTCAGGTCAAATCTCAGGAACAGGACCACACACTGCATATTCAGACCCTAAAGGAGTAATATACAAGGACCAGAACAACAGAAACAGATTGATGCGCGCTGATAAACTCCATAAATTCAGTGATGGCATGTGATTACGTATTATAGTATATATATAGTATAAGTAAAAAAGGCAAATTAATCTTGGAGAAGAGTAATAAGCTAATCACAAATAAAGTATATTTCCGGAAAGTATTGAGAAAATTACCCATAGGAAAGGATAAAGTTCAAATCGTTCCCGAGTCGTTTTCCCAACGAAACGTGAATATTGAGAATCTTGTTTTGGTTCGTGATCTGGTGCTTGAATGTTCGATATTTGGATTTTTAGTTTCTAAATCTAATAATGCAAAGGGGAAGCAAATAAAGGCACGCTAATCTAGGAATAAAGGCAACTTAATATTCTAAAAATATTAAAAACAATTAATAACTAAAATCAACTAATTAACCAACAATGACAAAATAAAACTCTTGAAACTCAAAATGCAAATTTATTAACTAGAATGTATAAAACTAATTTTAAAGAAACAGAAATTATTTTTTTATTTTTTTAAAACTAATTAAAACAATTTTTATAACTAACCGAGACTAAAAATTAAACTAAAAATATTTAACTTAACACTAAAATTTTAAGAAAATTTATAAAAATTCTAGATCCTATTTCTGAGGTTTACAAAGAAAAACAATCCAAAAAGCTACTTCCAATAAGCCGTGAAAATTGAATAAGCTAAATAAGCTGAAAACTAAAAACATATAAGAAATAAATGGAACAAGAGTATAACTGAAAAAGACCCAAGGGCATATGGTTAAGTCGTGTGTGTGTTGAGGGGGATGTCACATGTTTGAGTCCTGTGACTGTCTTTTTTATAAAACATTTTTTTATTTTTCTTTTTGAAAAAGCTAAAAGCAAGAATAAGCAACTTTAATAAAGGACTTGAGGCCAGATCTTATTTATAAGCTAGAAAAAGATTAATCAAAAGTGACAGTTGGCTAGAACCAATTTGGTTCTAGTCATTTAGTTAAAACTGTTTGAATTTTTAGGACTCAATAAGCAATAAGAAGACCAATAAGCTGAAAACAGTCCTAAACCTAAACTCAATAAGCACTAGGGATTAGACCTGGATAACTATCACTTAAAGGTGTTTGAGTACGTCAAGGGGTGGTTGGATGAAGACCTGGATAACTATCACTTAAAGGAGTTACATTGTAGTACTCAGTGTCACACGCAGATGTCGATGTGGATAATTTCAAGAGGTGTTGTACTTCTTATGCTTTTGATGTTGGGTATAAGGTACTTAGAGATTTTCTTCTACACCGTTCTTCAATCAACAATAGTGCAAGATTAAGTAACAAATTTGGGGGATTTTACTTCAATTTCAAGTTTGATATATCGGGTTTACTTCACCATGTAATCACGACAATAGCCTACAGAATACGAGGTTGGTAAGTTAGCCAGAGAGTTTAAAGGTTGAGATGTAATCAGCACTTCTCACGGGTATTTTTGTGCTATTCCAAGACAAAGATACTTCACAGTCTAAGCAAAATCTTCAAAGTTCTTCGATGACATTCATTCACAAGACCTTGATTATACCAAGTGTTCTTGATTCTTGCTTCATCTCCTCTACGGTTTCTGAAGTCAAGAGGGTAATGATTCTTTTGTATATCAAGATTTGTGCTTATGACAAGAACTTCTCGAGTATATGAACGTACACGACAATGATGCTTCCGAGAGTTCGCAACCATCATAGGGGAAAATGTGTACATCCAGGACTTAATTGACTTTGATGTTACCATGTCAACTTTCAGGGGGAAGTAGTGTATACTACTTCACTAAGAATGGTTTGTGAAGTATTCTGCAAACATGAGAAGAACATATGCTGATTTCTCGCATGCACCCCCGAACGAATATTCACCAAGCCCTGATGACAAGAAGCAGTGGTCGTTGGTGTGGTTTGACTTCTACAAAATTCTGCTGTGCACTTTGATGACAAGTAGAAGATTGTTCAAGCTACATCAATGTTTCAGAATCTGCTCAAGATAGGGATGTTGGTTTGGGGGGAAGCTGATTCAGAAACTTCGACAAAAAGGAGTCTATGAAGAAAGCTTTTCAAGACATGCTGCATGAATTGGGGGGAAGTTAATCCAACTCATGCATACTACAATGGTTCCAGAACAAGTAAAGACAATGAAGATCCAAGCTAGAATACAAGTTTCAAGACCAAGAGAACTCACAAGACAACTTCAGCTTTGGAAGCGCATTGGAAGACTATATTGAATTGTAATTTGTACTTGTTTTTAGGAACATGTAAGTAATACCGTATAGGTCCACCATATTAGGGGAAGATTGTTAGCCTTTAAAATATGGTGGCAAACACGGAAATTACATAGTTTCATTTATAGAGTGCCGTAGGGACTAATAAATAGACTAGTACAATAGTTCGATGTGTCATCTAAGGACTATAAATACCCCCTCCATACTTTCCATGGAGGGTAGAACTCACTTTTGTAAAAGTTAAGTGTGGTAGTGTTCTCTCACTAACACACACATCTTCCATATCTCAGTCTTATCTCTTTATAAACATGGCTCAATTTCTCTTTCACTTTACCATGCCTCCGGATCTTGTGTTCTAAGGGTGAATCTAATGTTAACACAATGTAATACACCCTTTGTAACAGACCTGGGATAAAATCACAAGTGTATCAACCCTAAAATGTTAACCAAATTAGAACAGGGAGTATTAAAGAAGACCGAAAATCAGATATGAACCCTAATAGGGTTAAGCTTGTGTCTGATTTAAATGGAGAGAGTAAAAGAGGTATTTCTGTGGTTTTTTATTCTTGTGGTCATCTAGAATAAGGGAGAGGTGAGGGGTTTATATACCCTCACAATCCTAATTGTGATAAGGCTAAAACTTCATGTTTTTAAGACTTATCACAACTTTTCTCATTTAACCTTAGCATACCTCTTATCATTTCCTGGTACTTATCTCATTCGAATGTACCTAGACATCCCTCTAGATCCTTCCAGCTGAACTACACTCTTTAGGACAGCCTTATGATCATGTCTAGTTGGTTTTTGGTTGTCCAAAGGTTTACTTAGAAACGTATCGTAAAGTCTTAAGCACACTCTATGTGTTTAACGTGTGTGCCTCCAATAGGCTCACACATTTCTAGTCGTACACGGCTAGTCCAACTCACATAATCCAACAGCTCCCACTTGGGAGTTGGAGTAGCAGACAGCCCATATACTAACGACGGAAACGTCTAGCAACACTCATATTCTGTTGGGAATTGAAGGCTTTTGAAGTTACTACTGTTAGTGTTGGAAGTTAATACTGCTGGTTTAAGATTGTGCTGCTGTTGAAGATAAAAGAAATAGTCTAAGTTATCTTAGTATTGCTAGCTTATAATAGATATGCTGCCAGTAATTTGTTAGTACTACTGCCAGTATAAGTTAAGTACTATTAGTTAATAATTAGTGTTGTTAGTCATGTATATTAGTACCGCTATATATGATGCATGAAGTTAAAATTAAGAATAGTATATCATAATCATTAAACGCTTTTATAAGCCCAATATTAGGGTCTCTTGGTGTATAAATGGAACCCTGAGGCTAGATCCAAAACTTCATTGATTTATTTCATATATTTTTCCTAGCTTCCAAATTGTAAACCCAAATACGCAAAGAGTGTTCGTATTAATATATTGAAGCTTAAGTGTTTGGTTATATTTCACTATGTGTTTAAACATTCATTACTGTTATTCTTCTTAGTGGTATAAACTAGATTCCGCATAGTTTATATCATACACTCAAAGTTTCATTCTTAGTACTTTTAGATGTATCTAAGGATACTAAACCTTACATCAAGCTAAGGAGTTCAAGATCTGTTCATTGGGATCAACAAGTGGTATCCGAGCTTGTTGTGAAGCTTTGAATAAGAAGAAACCAGCAAACACATGACAATATCTAATTTCACGAGAAAGATGGAGGCAAGAACTAATTCTACAACTCTGACTGCAAAACTCCCTATCCTCAACCCAGGGGATTATGATCTCTGATTAATGAGGATAGAACAATACTTTCTCATGACTGTTTACTCCCTCTAGGAAGTAATTAAAAATGGTAACAAAGTGCTGAAGAGAACTGTTGAAGAAACTAAGCAGGACTATAAACCTACTACTGCAGAAGAAAAGCAAGACAGGAGGAATAAGATAAAAGCAAAGAACTCTGTTGAGTGACATATTGATATCACTCCCAAACAAGGATCAACTGAAGTTTCATTCATACAAAGATGCAAAACTACTCATGGAAGCCATTGAGAAGAGGTATGGAGGAAACAAGGAATCCAAGAAAGTTAAGAGAACTCTACTCAAGCAACAATATGAGAACTTTGCATGATCAAGTTCAGAGACAATGGATCAAACTTTTGATAGGCTGCAAAAACTTATCACTCAGTTGGAGATTCAAGGTGAAGTTATTACTCAAGAGGACATAAACTTAAAATTGTTAAGAAGTCTTTCATCTGAATGGAAGACGCATGCTTTGATTTGGAGGAACAAACAAGAAATATAGACCATCAGTTTGGATGACTTATACAACAACTTGAAGATATATGAACCTGAAATCTCAGGATCATCAAGCATAAGTCAAAATCCACAAAATGTAGCTTTTGTGTCCTCCAACAGCAATAGCAGCACAAATGAAGCAGATAACACTGCTTATGGAGTTAGTGCTGCTCATACTTAAAGTAATCCTGCATCTAGAGATAACCTTAGTGATGTTGTGATATGTGCTTTTCTAGCTAGTCAGCCCAATTCTCCTTAACTTGCACAAGAGGATCTAGAACAAATTGATCATGATGATCTAGAAGAAATGGATTTACAATGGGAGATGGTCATGCTGACAATTAGAGCTAGGAGATTCATCAAGAGGACAGGCAGGAAGTTGGATGTAAATGGTCAAAGAGTTGGATTTGACAGGTCTAAAGTGGAGTGCTACAACTGTCATAAATATGGTCACTTTGCAAGAGAATGTAAAGCTCTTAGAAATCAGGAAAACAGAGGAAGAGAGATTAATAGAAGAACTGTGATAGTAGAAACTCCCACTGAAAATGCCTTGGTTTCTCAAGATGGAATTGGAGGATACGATTGGAGCTACCAAGCCGAGGAAGAGCATCCTACAAACTTTGCATTGATGGCACATACATCTTCAGGAAGTTCTTCCAGTTCAGATTCTGAGGTAGATTCTTGTTCTAAATCATGTGTAACAGCTTATGCTACTCTCAAAGAACAATATGATAGTTTGTCTTCTGATTACAGAAAGTCTCAATTTAATTTAGTATCTTATAAAGCAGGTTTAGAATCAGTAGAAGCTAGACTAGCTCACTATAAGAAAAATGAGGTTGTGTTTGAAGAAAGCATTAATGATTTAAAACTTGAAGTTAAACTAAGAGACAATGTCTTAGTTGAAAACAAAAAGAAATTGGAAAAAGAAGAAAAAACGAGAGATGAGTTAAAACTAACATTAGAGAAGTTTCAAAATTCATCTAAATCTTTAAATAATTTGCTAGAAAGTCAAGTCATTGACAAGTTTAAAAAACTGGACTAGGATACAATGCAGCTTCTTCTACTGTAGCTTCTCCTGCAGTAGAAAGCTTTATGAATTCATCTGAGATGTTAGAAAATCAGGAGTATAATAAGTCCAAATCTGATCAGGGATATCATGCAGTTCCCTTACCTTTTATAGGAAATGTCATACCTCGCAAACCTGATCTAACATTTATGGATGAAATAGTTGAAAGTGAGAATTTAGATGTTACTACTGTTGTTACACCTAGTAATGATAAGACAGTTGAGTCAAATCATGAGTCTGCTAATGTAAAAAGTAATGGTGATGTAGTAGAATCTAAAACTGTTAGGAAGAACAGCTTTAGACCTCCAGTCATTGAGGATTGGAATTCTGATGATGAAAGTGAGGTAGAAATTATACCTAAGGATAAAACTGTTAGTTCTAGCACTGAAAAGATAAAACTTGTTAAGTCTGCTAGGGAAACAGTAGAGAAGGTAGAAACATCTAAACAAAACAAACACTATCCTAGAGGGAACCAAAGAAACTGGAACAATCTAATGTCCCAAAGACTAGGAAGTGACTTTAAAATGATTAATAAAGCTTGTTTTGTTTGTGGTAGTTTTGAGCATCTTCATTATGTGTGTGATAAAAAGGTTATAAGACCAGTGTGGAACAACTCAAGAAGGGTGAATCACAAGAATTTTGCTAATAAAATGACTCACCCTCACCCTAATAGAAGATTTGTTCCACAAGCAGTATTAACCAGGTCTGGCAAAATTAATACTGCTGGTATAAGTGTTAATACAGCTGGTGTAAGTGTTAATACTGTTGTCAGATCAGTTAATACTGTTGGCTCAAAATCAACTGTGAATCAACCTAGATCAATATCAAATGGTTATAAAAGGGTATATTCGCAAGTCACAAGGCCATTTAACAAGTATTCCGAATACAAAAATAGTATTTTCAATAAAAAGGTTAATATTGTCTGGGTAAAAGATACTGTTGCTAGGGATAGAGCAGTAGTAAGTGAAAATAAGGGAAAAGGGGTTAATGTTGTTAAGGCCTCAGCTTGCTGGGTTTAGAAAGCCAAAAATAGTAGTGCGTTAAATACTTTCAAGAAATATTCTTACATTGATGCACGAGGTAGATCTAAGTCTATAATGGCTTGGATCCCAAAAAAATTCTAATTCTCTTATTTTATGTGTAGAGCAACCCACATCAGAAAGAGTATAAGGAAAAAGGAGTTATTGACAGTGGTTGTTCAAGGCACATGACTGGAAACAGATGCTATCTTGCTAAATATGAAGATTATGATGGTGGCTTTGTTTCCTTTGGAGATGGTAAAGGTAGAATTTCTAGAAAAGGTAAAATCAAAACAGGAACATTAGATTTTGATAATGTGTACTTTTGTAAGGAGCTTTAGTATAACTTGTTTAGTGTGTCATAAATATATGACAAAAAGAATAATGTTCTTTTTACTGACATTGAATGTCTTGTCTTATCTTTTGACTTTAAGCTACTTGATGAAAGTCAAGTCTTGCTAAGAGTTCCAAGAAAGGATAATATTTACAGTGTTGACCTAAAGAGTGTTGTTCTCACTAAAGGTTTAACTTGCCTCTTTGCTAAGGCCACAATTGATTAATCCAACTTATGGCATAGGAGGCTTGGTCACATAAACTTTAAAAACATGAATAAACTTGTGAGGGGAAACCTTATTAGAGGCTTGCCTTCAAAGATTTTTGAAAATGACCATTCTTGTGTTGCTTGTCAGAAAGGAAAGCAACACAAAGCCTCCTGTAAGGCCAAACTTGTGAACTCAATCAGCAAACCCTTACATATGATTCATATGGACCTATTTGGTCCTACAACTGTTAAGAGTTTAATGAAAAAGTCTTATTGCCTAGTTGTCACTGATGACTTTAGTAGATTTTCTTAGGTATTCTTTTTGGCCATTAAGAATGAGACTAGTGGGATATTAAAGACCTTCATTACTGAAATAGAAAATCAACTTGATAATAAAGTAAAAGTTATCAGATGTGACAATGGAACTGAGTTCAAAAATAGTGTAATGAATTAGTTCTGTGAAATGAAGGGGATTAAGAGGGAATTCAGTGTTGCTAGGACTCCTCAGCAGAATGGTGTTGCTGAGAGGAGGAATAGAACACTAATAGAGGCTGCAAGAACTATGCTAGTTGACTCTAAGTTACCAACCACCTTTTGGGCTGAAGCAGTTAATACTGCTTGCTAAATAGAGTCTTAATTATTAAGCCTCATAACAAGACACCCTATGAACTTATTCGTGGGAGACCCTCATTAATAGACTTCATAAAACTTTTGGGTGTCCTGTTACCATCTTAAATACCAGGGATCATCTAGGCAAGTTTGAAGGAAAAGCTTATGAGGGATTTTTTGTTGGGTACTCTATAGTTAGCAAGGCCATGAAAGTATTTAACAAGAGGACCAGGATAGTTGAAGAGACCTTAAACATTAGATTTCTTGAAAATGGAGCTTCAGATAAAGATGGGAAGGATAATCAAGCCACAAGAAGTGAGTTTGAAAGGCTACTTCAACAAGAAAAGCACAGTTGTTGCAGGAAATCAAACTAATGGTATTGCAGGAACTAAAGATAACATTGTTACAGGTCAAGCTGAGAAGAAGACATAACCTGAACAAGAATACATCCTAATACCTATCTGCACAACTGATCTATTAATCTCTCAAGATCCTAAGGTCAGTGAAGATGATGCTGAAGAGAAGTCTACTGAAATGGATGAAAATAGAGCTTCAGATAAAGATGGGAAGGATGATCAAGCCACAAGAAGTGAGTTTGAAAGGCTACTTCAACAAGAAAAGCAGACTGTACAACCTAACAGCACTAATAGTATTAATACTGTTAGTACACCTGTTAGTGCCGCTGGACCATCTTTTTCTAATAATGATCCATCATCACCAATTAATGCTGCTGAAGCTTCTAATGCATTTGAGGAACATCTATTTGAAAGATTTTCTCCTTTTAAAAATGCATTTAAGCTTCCACCTGTTTCAAATGTGACTTTAATGGATGATACTGGAATTTTTGGTAATGCTTATGATGATGAAGATGTGGGTGCAGAGGCTGACCTCAACAACTTGGAAACAACCATGAATGTCAGTCCTATTCCCACAACCAGAATTGACAAGGATCATCCTAAAAACTAGATCTATGGAGACTAATTCAGCTATTCAAACAATGAGCATGACCAAGATTTCTGAATGTACATGCAATGGTTGGTTACGTAATAAGCAGAGGAGAACAAAACCACAAAGAATATTAGAACTGCTATATTTTCCTGTTTTTCTCTCTCAAAAGGAACCCAAGAAAGTGTTAAAGCACTTGAAGCTCCACGTTGGATAGAAGCAAGAAAAGAGGAGCTTTCTACAATTTCCAACTTCAAAAAGGTTTGACACTGGTTAATCTACTTAACGGAAGAGGGCCATAAACAAAATGGGTCTTAAAAACAAAAAGGATGGAGTGGATATGTAAGTTAGAGAAACAAGGCAAGACTTGGCTCATAAGTATACCCAAGAAGAAGAAATTAATTATGATGAGGTTTTTGCTCCTGTTGCTAGGATAGAAGCAATCAGGTTCTTTTTGGCCTATGCATCATTTATGGGATTTATTGTGTATTAGATGGATGTAAAGAGTGCCTTCTTATATGGTACTATTGATGAGGAGGTATATGTTTGCCAACCTCATGGTTTTGAAGATCCACAGTTCCCTAACAAAGTGTATAAGGTAGAAAAAGCTTTATATGGTCTACATCAAGCTCCTAGAGCCTGGTATGAGACATTGTCTACCTACTTAATTAAAAATGGATTTAGAAGAGGCACTATAGATAAGACTTTACTCATCAAGAAGGACAAAGGTAATATCTTGTTAGTACAGGTGTATGTTGATGATATCATCTTTGGGTCAACTAAGAAGTCCATATGTGATGGATTTGAAGATTTGATGCACAAGAGATTCCAGATGAGTTCTATGGGGGGAACTCACTTTCTTCTTAGGGTTACAAGTACAACAGAAGAAGGATGGAATCTTCATTAGCCAAGACAAATATATGGCTTGTTAGGAATTTTGTATAACACACTTAATTCTGTTAGTGTATTATAGTTAGTTTTGCTAGTTACATAGTTAGTACTGGTAGAAGGATTATCATAGTTAGTACTGGTAGTGTTAAATAGTTAATACTGCTTATGTAATAGTTAAGTCTGCTTACGCAGAAGTTAGTTAGAGTTAAAGATATGCATGAGATATCTTAGGAAAGGATATGCATTATCTTTATACGCGTTTTGTAAAGCCCATTAGGGTTTCCTTAGTCTATAAAAGGAACCCTAGGCATAGTTAGTAGATAATAGTTCTACACAGATCATAGAGATCGAATAATAATCATAGTTGGTAATCTGCAACCTAGGCAGATTCAAAGTTTAATATAAAAGTTATTTTGTGATATTCAATATTGTTCTTCTTAGCATTATTGATTAGATTCCGCATAATCAATAGTGATTAAACTCAGTGTTTCATTATTGCTGCTTAAGAATAATCTAAGGAGCAAACTCTTTGCAAACTGAAGGTTAAGAATCTAATCATAAATCGATCCAACAAGTTTGGGTATCAGAGCTAGTGAGGGAAACATCTGAATAAGAAAACTCTATACTATAAATATGGCAAGAACATAGACATTCCTCCACTCACAATCACTGCAGTGAAGATCCCTATCATCAGGAAGGGAGAGTACGATATTTAGAGCATGAGAATGCGACAATATATATGTCATACAGACCATAATCTATGGGATGTTATTGTCAATGGAGATCTAGAAGAAGAGCCTGCACCAACAACTGGAGAAACATCTGCCCCTCCTGCTCCTAAGACTGCCAAACAACTGGCTGCTAGAAGAAATCAGGAAAGAGTTAAAATAAAGCATCTTTGCTTTTAATATTACCTTGATGAATACCTCCTCAAAGATTCACAATGTTACTGAAGCTAAATACAATCTGGGAGCAATCAAAAGCGAGGTTTGGTGGTAATGTAGAATCCAAGAAGATGCAGAAAAATGTTCTAAAACATCAGTTTAAAATTTTTACTACTGCATCAAATGAAAGCTTGGACAAAGCTTATGATAGATTCCAAAAACTGATAAGTCAATTGGAGGTTCATGGTGCTCTAATATCAAAGGAAGATATCAACCAAATTCCCTAGGAAGTCTTCCCTTCTTCATGGGAAATAGATTGACCTCATCAAAGAAATAAGTTCAGACATTGATTAGATTGAATAATTGATGAACCTTACAATAATCTTAGGGTATATGAAGATGAATTGAAAAGGTCTTCAGGTTCCAACTCTGCTTCTGTAATAGTTAGTACTGGTAGAAGGTTTATCATAGTTAGTACTGGCAGTATTAAATAGTTAATACTGTTTATGTAATAGTTAAGTCTGCTTACGCAGAAATTAGTTAGAGTTAAAGATATGCATGAGATATCTTAGGAAAAGATATGCATTATCTTTATACGCGTTTTGTAAAGCCCATTAGGGTTTCCTTAGTCTATAAAAGGATCCCTAGGCATAGTCAGTAGATATAGTTCTACAGAAGATCATAGAGATCAAATAGTAATCATAGTTTGTAATCTGTAACCTAGGCAGATTCAAAGTTCAATATAAAAGTGTTTTGATTGTGTTCTTCTTTACATTGTTGATTAAATTCCGCGTAATCAATAGTGGTTAATCATTGTTTCATCATTGTTACTTTAGATTTATCTAAGGCAACAAACCCTTTACAAGCTAAAGGTTAAGATCCATTAAGCAAAGGGATCCTACAAGTGGTATCAGAGCTTGTGTGGAAACTCTGAATAAGAAGAACTCCATTGTTTGAAGCAGATCTACAGTAAAACATGTAAATGGCCATCTACTCTTCAAGCTCATCAAGTTTATCTGAAAATAAGGTACAAAACTGTTCTAAACAATGTCTTGAATCTTTTAAAACTCTTTAAAAGAACTATGATACTGAAAGAGAAAAACATAACAAAGAAAAACTAGAAATTAGGGGTTATGAGATAGCCTTAGAGTCACTAGAAGCTAGAATTCTTGGACATGAAAAAAATGAATTGGCTTGGGGTGAGAGATATGAGTTTCAAAACTATGATCTTAAGTGTAGAGAAATAAAAATTAACAACTTAAATCTGGAATTAGAAAAGGTTGTTAAGGAAAGAGATGAATTGAAACTCAAGATTGAAAAATGGGAAGGGTCATCAAAGAATCTCACTAAGATACTCAATAGTCAGATGAGTACTCATGATAAAAATAGATTAGGGTTTGGCACACAAATGGATGATTTGAGTAATAAATCTGAAACTGATAGTGAGAACAGTTTGACTGTTTTTGAGGTAAGGTCTAGTGATGAAGAGAGCACACTAGAACAAATAATAGGCTCACTAAAGCAAATGAGTATCATGCAGTTCCCCCTCTAATTACAGGGAACCCTCTAACCCCAAGAGCTGATATATCATTTGCAGGACTAGATGAGTATGCTTTTAGAAATAAAATCATAGAGTCTAAGACAATTGAAACTAACAAGACTGTAGGTACCACAAATGAAGCAACTATAGTAAAACCTAAGTCTGTCAATGAAACAGTTGTGTCTAAGTCAATGATTAATAGGGATGAAGTCATCATTGAGGATTGGACCTTAGATGATGAGGATGATGTGCGTGCTGACAAAACTATTAGTTCTGTTAAGCCAAATGTGACTCAAGCTGTTAGGAGTCAAACTGATAAAAGTGGTCAAAC